>BPTQ01000007.1:19101686-19258182 GCA_019973895.1 Chrysanthemum seticuspe | reverse complement strand
ATATATATATATATATATATATATATATATATATATATATATATATATATATATATATATATATATATATATATATATATATATAGTAAATTACACCGTTCGTCCTTGTGGTTTGCGTTGACCGCAGGGTTTCGTCCTTTGACCAAAAAAGTTGCACCGTCCGTCCTTAAAGTGTGAAACGTTATGCACCGTTCGTCCCTCCGTCCACTGGGGCCCACCAATTCCCACTAACGTCAGTTAACTGAGGGTTTTAAAAGGGTATATCCGTCATTTCCCTAGCAACTAGCATTTATTACCCCCATCTACCACACACACACACACAAACATAAAACACACATCATCATCATCACCACATTTGTCTGCATTCACACTGGAGATAAATCTTGAAGACTATTTCAAGAATATAAAAAATAGTAAGATATGAATTTATTAAAGAAGTAAACTACTTGTTTTCCTATACCAAATTTCATTCTTTTCACTATATATCGACAGTTCTTAATTTGATTTCTTGCTCATTTAATTCTTAAGACATAACTTTTTAGCAAGGAAACCTTCCAGTAAGTTGGATATGATCAAGAGTGCTTCTGAGACCATACTTCAACACAGCCTTGTTACCTTCTCTGAACCCATCTCCGTAAGCTGCAGAGGTGTCTGACTCGATCTGGTGTTTAAAGAACTCGCCTAATTTCTTCTCAAAATCGGACCTTTTGCCTTTCTTTGATGATGCAGGTGCAGGTATAGGGGCAGATGAAGATGATGAAGCAACCGCACTACCACTAGAACCAACCATTATCTCAGAATCCAACCACATATGAGCAAGAACTTGGCATATTCCCTCTTCAACATCAGGAGGCAAATTAGAGTATCCTGTTCATTCCAAACGAGATAAAAATTCCCACTTTAACCCCAGTTATGAGACATGAAAGATAGAAATGAGTGCCAGATGGGTCGGAATCTGGGTGGACAAAAAAAACGCAACCGAATAAGGCAGCGGCTGCACATGGTGGTGATGAGATGGTGACTGTGGTGTCGTGGGTTTTAACCTACCTTTGCTTACAACACAAAAAGAGAACCGGTGGTGGCGTTGTGGTGAGGTGGTGGTGGCACGTGAGTGTATACCAAGAGGTGGGGGGGGGGGGGGTTTAGGAGCGTGACCTAGTGGATCGGAAAGAGGGGAGAGTGGGGAGTGTTTTAAGGTGGGTGGTGAAGTGTGGTAGGCGGCGGTGTGGCGGTGGTGGTGGTTTAAGGTGGTCGGCGGCTAGAGATGGTGATGATGATGATGTGTGTTTTCTGTTTGTGTGTGTGTGGTAAATGGTGATATACAGTACCACTTTGGACGATTTATGTAATTTTTACTTTAGTTAATGGGAAATGACGGATATACCCTTTTAAAAACCTTAGTTAACGGACGTTAGTGGGAATTTGTGGGCCCAGTTGGACGGAGGGACGAACGGTGCATAACGTTTCACACTTTAAGGACGGACGGTGCAACTTTTTTGGTCAAAGGACGAAACCCTGCGGTCAACGCAAACCACAAGGACGAACGGTGTAATTTACTCATATATATATATATATATATATATATATATATATATATATATATATATATATATATATATATATATATATATATAGTGAGGATCAGGTGCGGATTTTTTTAATTCGTGCGGATGTGCGGATTGATCTGGACCGCCCCTTTCAGATCTGATCTTGACTTTTTGTAACGGTAGCAATTAACCATGTAAACGATTTTTTTAATTTTTTTCCTTTTCAGCGATCCTTACTATTGTTATCTTCTTTCATTTTTTAATTTTTTCAGATTTTTCTGAGCAATTTTTGTTTTTTTTTATTATGAGTTCTACCGTGATATTAACGATATTATGAGTCCTACTGTGATATTAACAATTTTACTTAATATCACTGCCTTTTTTATTACGATATTAAGAAAACTTACGGTGATATTAAAAAAATTAACTTTGATATTAAGAAAACATGTAAAAAGTAACTGTGATATTAACAATTTTACTTAAAAAGTTACTTTGATATTAGAAAAAAACTTAATATCACTGCTAGTTTAGAAACTACTGCTAGCCTTAGTGAAACTACTGCTAGCCTTAGTGAAACTACTGCTAGCCTTAGTTAGTAGTGATATTAAGAAAGCTTGATTATTACGGTGATATTAACAAAATTCATAATATCATTGTACCTTTTAACCATGAAAATGATTTTTTTTCTGAATTTTTTTTCAGCGATTCTTAATAAATTGTTGTCCTCTTTCTTTTTTTAATTTTTTCAGATTTTTTTGAATTATTTTTTTTTGAATGTTACTGTGATATTATCCGCACCATCCCTACTTAAAATGTAATCCGCACCCGATCCCTTCCCTATATATATATATATCAAATGACATAATAAAATTCAAACCAATAAAAAGATATTTTGTATTTGTAAAAATAATAATAATAATAATAATAATAATAATAATAATAGTAATAAATAAGGTTATAATCGTTATTTTATATATCAATTATAATTATTAGACATTTTTTTCTTTTAAATATATATTTAAAATAATCATTTGGATATATATGACAATTTTTTGGCTTTTGAAGGATATATATGTAATTATGAGTTTTGGTCGGATATATATGACAATTTTAAAGCTTTAAAATGATATATGTACAATTATAAATTTTGGTCGGATATATATATAATTATGAGGCTTTGGAAGGATATATATGCAATTCCCCCTTTGTTTTATTTCAAAGTTTCTATACTTGATTTTGAGGTAATGAAGAAACTTTTGAGGTAGTGATGAAACAGTGCCATGCATTAAATTTCATCCATTGACGTGAGTCTATGAATTCCACGCGGGATCAATGGGTCATCACCCACCAATCACTCCACTTATATAGGAAGTTTTAGTTCAAGCTCACATAGTTAATTTTTTATTTATTTATTTATTTATTTTTTGAACAAGCTCACATAGCTAACTATTAATGTATAATTCAAATTTGGATGGAGTTCAAATAGTTTGGGACATGTAAGGTAACATGTTTTACACATCCATCCAGATGCAATATTGTTTTTTAGCAAGAGACTTGTGGAATAACTTGTGAGGCTTGTGGGTCAAAATCGTGTGAAAAGTTTGTTTCCTGCATTGTCCTTACTTCTTATGCATGTGAGAACACAAATAAACTTCAATGTGTTAATCACTGCCCATAAGACATGAGTGTCATTCTTTTCAACAAATGATTAATTAGAAAAACATGTGAAAAAGCACGCGATTGGTAGTTATGAGCACCATAGCCAATTAGCCATGCTACAAGTAAGTTCTGTCTTAAAACTTTTGCTAAAGGCATATCACAGCCTCATACTTCCGATTTAGTCACTCATACTCTTTTTGATAATGTTTAACCACTTGAGTTTCACAAGTGTTCCGCTATTGTGTAATTTTTCAACTCTTTTAGCCATTCTTGATGACATGTACTTTGTGTTGCTGATGCGGCATATGAGTTGGCAAATATGGGTCTTATGGAAAAAAAGAGTTTTGAAAATATTGCAGACACGATCTTTTCAATCACTTCTTAATTCTTGTATGATAACTCAGAGATAATAACTAACCATAAATTGATTATAGCTCGGAAGACTAATGAAACTTCATTACTATTTATGTTGAGAAGCATTTGCATTATATTCTCGCAAATACCATTAACAAGTCGGATGATATCCGTGTAACAAATATTTTTTTCAGTTATCTTTTTAAATACTAGTTGCAGAGTGATGCAGGCTAATCAGATAAATGATAACTGAAATAAGGTTGGCTGTCATTTACATCAAGCGAATTCATTAAGAGCATGGCTACAGCTTACTAATCCTGTTTTTGTACAATTGTCGAAGTAAAAGTTAGTAATATCACATGTTCCATAACTTGAGAGAATTTACCCCAGGAACACGCAAGAGAATCAGATTTCAACACAATCTTCGTCATCATTATCAGTCTCATTATCCCAATGCAAGTTCAAAAGAGTTGGCTGATTTCATTAACTCTGTTAGTCCAGTGAGATCCTCCAAATAAGTAGGATGATTGATGGCTTGTAGAACAAAATCAAGACCCCTTTTCCGATATTCCGAAACCACCTGGTAATCACAATATATAGTTGCAAAATTATTATGTTTCCGCATAGTCATATTAAGATCATGTTGACTTTTAATGTCAAGGGTTTAAACTTTCATACTCATAACTAGCAAGAATTTTGTATCGATTCAACACCAACATTGTTGTAAATTGTAATTGTAGAATACTTTCATAAATATTGTAGATATTGAACTCTTCGTGATCCCTATTTATTATGCCAACTTTACAAATTAAAGTGACCATATTTAATCTTAAAAGTCAAAACCAAACCACCACATTGTAAAACCATAAGGATGACTCTGCTATAATCCCTTGTTACTACGAGAATTGCAGCATTTCCATTTCACCGACAAGACTCGTAACATCATAGGATAAGCTTTTCTTCTGCTAAAGTATCCTTTTATGATATTATACATTAATACTAGATAGCAAACTAAACACGTACCATATAATGATTTAGTTCCACTGGAAAAGATCTAAACACCGCATGAATTTAGAATTTAGATGTCTTATAGGAGGATTGCTTAGATGTCTTATATGGTGATTACGCTACTCATTTATAACTTTATTGTATTTTTAAATTCAAGAGAAAACATATTTCTGTTTGTAAAAGAATAATACTTATGGTTGGACAACAAGCAGTACAGCTATTCGAGGAGTGTCCCACGAGTATCATCTGAGAAAATTGTGAAAGGGCGCCTCGAATTTGATGGGGTAATATACCAAGAGGCTTCTCATCGCTTCCACTATCCAAAGAGTTGCCAAATTCAGCTTTTGCTGATATCCTGTAGAGAATGCGCACCAAAAGTAAACAACATTATAAGTACGGAATTTAGATGTGAAAAATCAAATAACTGTCTATTGTATCCCACTTTCTTGATCGTTAAGTCTGATGTTTTAGTCTTTTAGAATGGTAAAGTCACATGCACATGAAGTTACAAATACTTCTGAGAACATAACTTGAGTTCAAAACCGAAGCATTACCTAAGAGGATGATGCAAAATCCCAACTAACAGTTCGACTGCAAGGGCTGATGCAATAGGATCAAGCCCAGTTGACTGCATGATATGTAGAAGAAAATACATTATGCTAATATAGAATACATATAGACTACAATAGAACATTTGCAAATTTTAAAACTCATTTATTCGTTAATGCATTTTATTAAACAGTTATCCTAACTAGGTTTTACTCATATGTGATTTTTTGTAACATGTGAAGTCTATATATAAGCCTGCGCAAAGTGGATAAGCTACATACATCTATAGGGGCAACAACGTCATTACAAAAGTAACAACCCAGCCGCAGCTTGCTATCACTCTGCGTCAAGGACATTTCTTCAACACTGGCAGATAAAGAGCTAACATATTCGTTTTTTGATTCATCAGTTGCAGTGAGAGGACCAGCACCATGACGCATTACCAAGAAACTGTCAAATCCTAACGCAGCAGTAATTGTAAACTGAAGATTAAATTAAAAAAGAAAAGCAAGTCAATGCCAGTTTAATTGCCAGCTGAAACACTTAAGGGCATAATAAACATTTCCTACAAAACAAGAAGTTCTAAAATACTAGTTTAAAAATAAAAGCAAAAATTCCCCTTCTCTACTAGCATACTTCTCAATCCCCTAGCCACTTTTGGTCATTTAACGCTCATTTTTTGGGTCTTAATTTATACGGATTGGGGGTCCCATTTCGTTGAATTTTAACTCTTGAAGTCGAACTAACCTTGTTAGCGTTGGCACATAAAAGAGTTGGAAGCCAACGACTTTCCCTTGTATCAGTCAACAAACAGACAGCATCATGAGAGTCGACCAAATCATGAAGACGTCTGCAGTCATCAAGCACATTTTGCTCTTCTTGACTAGGTACCGGATGCCCAGGCATAGGTATAGCCATCACTACACCTTCTGCTTCCTGCAAATGAAAATCAGAAAATATAAATAAATTATTGCATATACACATAATCTGAAATCTACCGTTCTTTTAAATTTATCACTGTTGGAAAAATTCTCTTGAGACTTTTAACTGCTGCCAATGCTTTGAGATCACCGCCATCAAGACAATCTTCCAAGGTGTATAGGGATTGCCTCAAAGGATTTGACATGGCCACCTTACCACTATCAGTGAATGTTATTTTCCGCACACCCCAAGCCTGAAATACACATAATATACATGAGCATAGACGTATAAGGCGGTAATTAAGGATGTGGTAAACTACCAGTCTACCACTATACCCTTGTTGTAAGGAACATACATGCAACACTCAACATAAGCATGCGAGCCACCTGGCACCCAAGAGTCCCAGCTCCCAACAAATGACACATAAAATCAGCAGCTGATATAGCCATCCTGTAGGATTCAATTACTTTTTTTTTAACGATGACACATAAAATCAGCAGCTGATAATGCGTCTAGGTACTCTCTTCCCTTTATTGAGTTCCCATCCAACAGCATTAGGCACATGTTCTTGATCTATCTTGCCATGCTGATTTACGTTAAAGTAAAAAGATTTTACATGTTACAAAAAACAAGTGCAGATTAAAAGTTAAAATCTTATAAGAAACAAATCTGTTTTTAAAAATAATTTCTACCCAAATTTGGTTGATCTACCTTGTGATGGTTGTATCAGAGCTTCGCCAACTAGGGATAAATCCAAGTCCGCAAAGCCATGGTTCTCACGATAGCATAAGAACTGAACCTTCTTTATGTTCCATCTCGCAGAAATAAATGTCAAAAAGTTGCGGAGAGGCCAGCCAGGATTGTTTGGAAGATGACACGGGTCATAAAAAGCAAATAAAATCTGCCACCAAAATAACGAGCCTTTTCAAGAAACTGCCTTACAGTAGAATGTGAAGTCTCTGGCATAATACTAATACTAATACTAATACTAATACTAGTGTATTCGGAAAGATAGAAGTGTCTTACCTTATGACCTTCACTTTGACAAACTTCAAAGTCCTTTAAATGTCTAACTGTGCATGTGAGTGAAGAAATGGAGACCAAAAAGAATGGTACATCTGCAAAACAAGAGTATTTAGAGACTTCATAGCTATAAGACTTATCAAACTTCACAAAAGAATATACATCGACAAAAGTCAAAAGGACTGTACCTGCTGTTAAACTTGACATACGCCACTCATTACAACTTGTCGTCACAGATTCAGCCTGCAGACAATGAAAACAAGATGATACACTGTTAAGCCAAAACAAACAGAGCTAATCACTAGAGTATCGAATCTATATCATCAAACCTCTTCTGGGGTGAACCATTTGGATGCTGGCCGCAAATCAACCAAGGTTGCTGGAGGGTCAAGAATGAGAGCAGGGAAAGCAAGCCAGTAATAGAAGTTGAATTTCTTAAGGTCTGCAAATGATAGAACAAGGAACCGCGAAAGCACAGAACTGTCCTCTGCTTTTCCTGATCGAATATCCTCCCAAATCTGGAAAATATGTGACTGAGTTAAATAAAACTACAAATTCATGAGCAGAAGTCGAGTTTTGACAAAAAGAGAAAATTGCTCTCGATCATACCTTTTTTGCTTCAGATTTTAACAGACCTTGCTTGTCAACGGCGTGAAACCCTTCTAATGTATTAGTGTTATAAAGAGTGTCAGGCGCAGAACATCTGTTTCTGTTCCCACGACTTGTTTCGGTTAGTGGGTCATCATTACTTGGTTCAGTTGGTAAGGATTTGCCAAGGAGAGTTAGATGGCTAGATACTTGAGGATCTGAGCAAGGTGCATAGAAACCTACCACGCACAGTTAACACAAACGGATTAGTACCCAGTAACCGCAATGCATCTAATTCCGCAAACATTGAATCATATTCATTTTACAAACTATAATTACCCCACATATTGATTGTTATCCCCAAATCAGAATCCTTTATAATGCTAAGAGATACAGCTTTTCATAGCAAGATGTCTGGAAACCAAATTTTAGTTAGTGTTAACGCCCCCAAAGCCAAAAGCAATAGACTAATCCGATATCCTTCCTATTTCACCTAAAAACCATAGTGGAAGGATATTAGTAGAACACAGCTTCAAGCTTATAAAGGGCTCAAATGTTTTATCTCCCACAGATATGGGACGGGTTCATAAGGGGCTCAAATGTCTTATGTCACACTGATGTCGGACGAGTTGTTAAAGTTTCTCATCCATTGGCTAGTCACAGTGGGCTCGGTTGAGCAAGGTTGAGGAACTAGGTGATAGTCGGTCATGCCATTGTGGGGAACTAGGTCGAGCTCGGTTGGGGGGAGAGAAATGTTGAAATCGGTTGCCTCCTCACCAGAGTTGTAAAGCCACAAAAATCCAAACCTTTATAAATACCACTTCTCATAAACACTTTCAAACACATTTTGATAATTATGTCTTACGAGATATTTTTTAATTCTTCGTCTTCCGACGAGTAAGAAGTTATGAGCGAGTTTACGGAGTTTATGGAGTTTAAGTTTTTAATTATTGTTGTAATGTTAAGTATTTTTATTAATGAAGTTTAATTTTGTTTTTAAAAATATTTGAATTAAAAAAAAATAATAATAATTCTCAGGTCACCACTTTGGCAACTAGGTCGTCGTCAGGTCGTCGGAGAGAGAAAGCTGACGTGCCGCAGACGAACTAGTTCGCCACTGTGTCTAGCCTTAAGTTAATAGATAAATACTAGTATGAACTTGACTTGTTTTATGCATTTACATACGCTAACTACTTCATCAGCATTAACATAGCATTACATAACGAAATTTAGCCAAAGACACCAACGCTTGAAGCATAGAAGTAATAGTAACAAACCCGTTATAGAATGAGTTTTATGGATGAGTTTTAGTTTTAGTATTGCTCCGTTGGCCAAATTTTCGCAATCACAACAATGAGGTAATGAAATGGTTTTTGGGATAAAATTTGGTTTTGTGTCTTTGTTTTGATGTGTCAAGACCTACAACCCAAACAGTGGGCTTTTTTTTTCTTTTTTTTTCACCTCTTGAAACTAGTAAAAGTAATATGTATTGGTATAAATTTGGAATTTGATTTTGGTATGCTTTGTTGCGGTCGAACACCCCAACAGTGGGGGTTAGAGATGCAAAAAAATCGGTGAAAACCGGTTTTTGGTTTTGGGAAAACCGGTTATATAAAATCCGGTTTTCTTAAAAACCGGTTTCGGTTTTTTCGGTTTTTTCGGGTTTTTTGTTATAAATGTTCGGAATCGGTTTTTTTTATCGATTTTTTAATATCAAACATTTAATTAAACAATACACCAGAAACATACTAAAAAATACAATCATAACTTTTATTTAAACAATACAATTATACAACTAAAAATATATAAATACTAATACATTTCGAGCTTCGGCATAGCTATCACCCGAAAACATATTAGTGTACTCAAGTATATCAAGCTTCGGCATTGCCATCACCCGTTATACTCAAGTCATTAATCTTCCAAAAAAATCTTCTACATCTAAGTCTTCAACATCAAAGTCTTCAAATTCAGCTTCATCTAATTCGGTATTCAAAGGTGATATCCCTAATTCAACTTCTTCTCTTGCTATAGTTTCTTCAACTTTTTCTAATACCGGACCTTCCAACGATGTTTCATGTTGTATCCTATCTACTCCGTCCAAATAATCTTTCAAACATACACATACTTCCACATATTCGGGGGTTAGTCTTGACCTTTTTTCCGATATAATTGTACCGCTAGTAGAAAAGGCCGATTTGGAAACTCCCAAGTTTCCTCAGGAGGGAGTTGGGTGTCTTAGCATTTAGTGACTAAGTTAGACTTAAACCCATCCCTTTAGCAGACTTTATAACCAAGTATCTAGCCAGACCATTCGTCAAGTGACCAGCTAAGTTCTGTTGAGATCTTACTGATAGCATATTTTTACAAAACCACAAAAGTTTTACAATCCTCCTAGGCAATGTACCTAATCGTTGTAGTGTAGTATAGGTATGGCACAAGGGATTGATTGTTCTATAGGGGAATACTGTTGTGAAAGCCGAAGTGTATGTCGAGATAGGTCTAAAGGTGAGGGATGAGTTTTTTTGTATTTTAATATTTTTCTACTAATTAATTAAAACAAAACTAAATAAACTAAAACTAAACTAATATGTAGAAAGTAAATTGGTGGTAACTTTTATGATAGGAAAATGTGTTTACTTAGATTTCTTTACTCCCTAGTTATCTCTTATTGATTAGTCGAATTTGTCACATCCTTGTTTTAATTAGAGCGTTGTATTCCTTATTATTAGTCGTAGGGAGGTGCGATATGCCCTAACTCTATGAACGTATAAGTCTCGCCTAAGAAGCTTAAAGTCTATTAAATCTCCTAGGATCTACAAGCCGCAATTCAGGTAATAAATACAACGAGAAAACCACTAGCGCACTCTAGGGTTGCGTTTAATAAGATGGAAAAGCTATTACATATAAGAATTAAGCCAGTTTTCTTACCCTAACGCGAGACAACCAATTAAACAAGAGATGACAATCAATAATTAATAACTAGGTTTCATTATATCTCAGCAAACACTATTAAATCTAGCCTAGCCTGTTAAAGTGAAGAAAGAAAAGCATATAATCAAACAACACATAGACATATTGAATGATTTTAGAGGGATTATTTATCTTCAATAAAACATGGATAAAGTGGTTGTATTAAGCCTTACAAAACAACAAAAAATCGTCTAGGGTTTCACCTCTACAAAGTGTTACATGGATAATGGAAAACTTGCAAAAACATATATAGTTTTACAATTGTAACGGCATCACTTTATGATTGTGACGCCGTCAGCTCGCCGTCATGAGGGTTTCTTCAGTTGCATCGCCATCGTTGTGACGTCGTTTCCTTGTGTCACTGACACCATCAGGATGTCTGACATCGTCGTTCTTTAAAAAGTTTGAGCTGTCTCGTGTAATATTTACTCTGAATCTTGGTCTTCAAATACAAGTGTCGCCGTCAGGTTATAATATTGCTCAAATGTTCTGAGCCGTCACATGTAAAAATTCCATCAAATCATCACATCCAAATGCAAGTGACGGCGTCATGTTGATCTTGTAATGCAGTCTAAAGCCCTTTTCCAGAATTTTTTGTAACTTGATCGTTTTCTTGTCTAAAATAGACCAAAACATGTCGATTTTCATTTTTCACGTCTCGAGTACCTAAAATGTGAAAATGAACGATTTAAGGTAATAATTGATCACAAATGTACGAGTTTAGAGCTTAAATGAACCCTTAAAAACGCACGTTTTAAATCCTTATCAAATATTCCTACACTTGGGATTTGCTTGTCCTCAAGTAAATGTGCTTTTATCCAACCAATTTACAAGTTAAGGGGCATTTAACATTGGTTTAAAGTAGTTTACAACATCCATAAGCTCTATAATAGTCAAAACAAGCACGAAAATTATATACTATCACCTCACGTAAAGTGTTTGGATCTCTTATCTCTCGGGTGTATAAGTTATATAACATGTATGGAAACGGGGAAATAAAATACACTCTACCTGTCATAGCACATAGATTACCATAGGCTTGAGAATAGATCAAACCTCCACCGCTTTGGCGTAAACACCTAGGATAAGCTATGAAAGAGGGCTTTTAAAGGGTTGTAACGTTAGGTGTAAGGGTATGGAAAACACGGTTTTGTTGGATATAGGGAATTTCACTGGTGGTAAGTCAATCATCTGTTGGAAAATTTAGTGCAATTGTGGGATTAGTTCACACCTGGTAATGGGTTAGTAGGTACGGAGTGTACACCCATGAGGTCCCTGAACACCCTGACTCAATAGTGGCAAATGCTGGTAATATTGGTTACTACTGTTAGTGTAGTAACTGATGGTTCCTGCTAGTAGTGTTATGGTTCCTGCTGCTAGTGTAATGGTTCCTGCTGGTAGTGTTTGGTTCCTGCTGCTAGTGTAATGGTCCTACTGGTAGTGTTGCAGTGATTAATTTGTAACAGCTTTGACTCATTCAATTGGCTGTTATGATTGCTTTATGACCACGTTTAATTGGTCATGTAACCACTATTTCTATGATAATGGAGGTTTATTATGGGTGATTAATTGGCCGTTAATCATACATAATGTCCATTGATTAGTGTTGAGTGTTCTCTACTATAAATAGAGAGTGACATCTTCAGCTTGAAGACACTGAAAAAGAACAATACCAGGAGAAACAAACTGAAAGCTTAAACACTTATATGCGCAAGAGTTATTGATTTGTGCCTATTTCAATAACCAGCATTTGGTCTTATCCCAAGTAGATATTCGTGATACCCAGGCAATAGGGTCGAATAGTTTACTTTGGAAAGTGATCACACGATTCCAAGTGATATCCGGTAACCACCTAGTGGTATTGCAATTGCTACTGATTATTTTACCCTGTTCTGGGCTCTTACCACCAACATCATCTAAGTAAACTATTTGTGATAATCAATGGCTGCTGCTACAATGAAACACGTGGCTTTAAACTTTGCCAAGCTTGACAAGTTTGAAGGGGTGGACTTTACGAGATGGCAGAAGAAGATGCACTTCTTGCTGTCAAGCATGAGCGTGGTGTATGTGCTAACCACTCCTATTCCTGATGATGGGGATGATGCTACAGTAGAGCAGATCAGGAGAAGGAGCAAATGGGAGAATGATGACTACATTTGCAGAGGTCTAATCCTTAATGGTATGTCTGATTCTCTATTTGACATTTATAATAACTTTGAATCTTCCAAAGAACTGTGGGATTCCTTGGATGCCAAATATATGGCTGAGGATGCATCAAGTAAGAAGTTTCTTGTAAGTAATTTCACAAATTACAAAATGACTGATTCAAGACCAGTCATGGAACAATACAATGAACTTCTTGGTATACTTGGAAGGTTTACACAACACAATATGAACATGGATGAGGCTGTTTCAGTCTCTTGTGTCATTGATAAACTTCCCCCTTCTTGGAAAGATTTCAAGCATACCTTGAAACATAAGAAGGAGGAGTTAACTCTTGTTGAGTTGGGCAATCATCTGCACATTGAGGAATCTCTCAGGGTGCAGGATAATGACAAGCCAAAGAGTAGCAATGCTACTGGTGCATCTGTTGTCAATATGGTGGAGCATAACAACTCCACCAGGTACAATGACAACAAAGGCAAACGCAAATATCATGACAACACAAGGGCAGATCCTAACAAGAAGGCAACACCTACTTGTTGGAAATGTGGCAAATCTGGTCACATTAAAAGGGATTGCAAGGGTGTTAAGATTGGTGGTAAAACCAATGGATCAGGCACTAATGGTTCAGGGAGTGGTCGTTCTACCAACTCACTGAAAGGTCAGAATATGTTTAATAAGTCTTTTTAGATTTATTATGTTACATATGTATCTGAATCTTATTATGTGAAGGATGATGATGTTGCGTGGTGGGTTGACTCTGGTGAAACAGTTCATGTGTGTAAAGATAGAAGCTGGTTCAAGACTTATGAGTCACTGAATGATGGTTCTATTCTTCACATGGGAAATGAGTCAACAGCCTTGGTGCATGGTCATGGTTGTGTAGATCTTAGATTTAGTTCTGGAAAGATTGTAACTTTGTTTAATGTTATTCATGTTCCTGATATAAGGAAAAACTTGGTTTCAAGTAGTGTTTTGAATAATCATGGATATAAACAAGTTATTGAGTCTGATAAATTTGTCTTGTCTAAAAGTGGTGTTTTTATTGGTTTTGGCTATTTATGTAACCAAATGTTCATGCTTAATATTGTCACTGATAGTGATAATTCAGCCTTTGTGACCACCTCTGACCAGACTGACTCTACCATTTGGCATGCTAGACTTGGCCATGTACACTATAAAAGGATGCAAGATATGTCTAAGGATGGGTTAATCCCAGCATTTGACATGGACACTGAAAAGTGTAAAACTTGCATGTTGACCAAGATAACCAAGAAACCTTTTCAGGGTGTTAAGCATGAGACTAAGCTCTTGGAGCTAATACACAGTGACCTGTGTGATTTTCATGCCAATCCCTCTTTGGGGAATAAGAAGTACTTTGTGACATTTATTGATGATGCTTATAGGTTTTGTTATGTCTATTTGTTACATACTAAGGATGAAGCATTAGATAAATTCAAAGTGTTTAAAACTGAAGTTGAATTACAAATTGGTTCCCTGATCAAAAGATTAAGGACTGATAGGGGAGGTGAGTACATGGATACTCTGTATTTTCAGTCTGTTGGTTTTATCCATGAAACGACTGCTCCTTATACTCCTCAGCCAAATGGTATTTCTGAAAGGAAAAACAGGGTGCTGAAGGAGATTGTTAATTCCATGTTGTCCTATTCAGGACTGAGTCAAGGGTTCTGGGTGAAGCTATGTTAACAGCTTGCTATTTATTAAATAGGGTTCCCAACAAAAGGAACAAGGTCACCCCTTATGAACTATGGACTAAAAGGAAACCCAACCTCAACTATCTCAGGGTTTGGGGATGTAGGGCTGTTGTAAGACTCCCTGATCCAAAGTTGAAAACTTTGGGTGAAAGAGGCATTGACTGCATCTTTGTTGGATATGCTGAGCATTCCAAGGATTTTAGGTTCTATGTTATTGAACCTAATGAATATGTTTCAATTTACTCCATAATTGAATCAAGGGTTGCAAACTTTGATGAGAATAGATTCTCATCAGTCCCTAAACCAATTCAGAGGATTCCGAATGGAACTCATGACACTGGTGTATCAGAGGTCCCTGATGAAGAACCATCAGTGGTCCCTGATGAGGTTGTGGTTCAACATCCTGAACCTATGCTCAGAAAGAGCAAAAGGGTTAGGAATCCAAAATCATTTGGACCTGAGTTTCAATTATATTTAATTGAAGGAACAAGTGATGATGTCTCTGACCAATACTCCTATTGCTTCATTGTTTAGGATGATCCCAAAACATTTGAAGAAGCAATGAAGTCCCAAGATATTGCCTTCTGGAAAGAAGCAATCAATGATGAGATGGATTCCGAACAACACTTGGGTGTTGGTTGCTCTACCTCTAGGTTGCAAACCTATGGGTTGTAAATCGATTTTCAAAAGGAAAATGAAGGTAGATGGAACTATTGAAAAGTTCAAGGCTAGACTAGTCATTCAGGGCTTTAAACAAAAGTCAGGGATAGACTATTTTGATACTTATGCCCCTGTGGCTCGTATCAGTACCATAAGACTGCTGATTGCTTTGGCATCTATTCACAATCTGATTATTCATCAGATAGATGTGAAGACAACTTTCTTGAATGGTGAATTGGATGAGGAGGTTTATATGAACTAACCTTAGGGCTTCAGCATGCCTGGCAATGAAAACAAGGTGTGTAAACTGATTAAGTCTCTTTATGGACTAAAGCAGGCACCTAAGCAATGGCATCAAAAAATTGATGAAGTGGTTTTGTTTAGTGGTTATGTTCTTAACCAAACTGACAAATGTGTGTATAGCAAATTTGATGGATCTGGTAAAGGAGTCATCATTTGTCTATATGTTGATGACATGTTGATCTTTGGCACTGACCAAAATCAGGTTGACTTTGTTAATACAAATAAGCCGTAAAAACGTTTATTTATATTTTACGATCTTCTAATGTTTTGTCGATAACAAATGTAAAATCATTTTAACAAAACAAATAGAATACGTAAATAGTTTGAGTCAATAGTTTCCTAACACACTTACGTTTTCATATAAAACACTAAAACAAGTATAAGTGATTTTATGATTTAGATACATATGTACAACAACTAGTGTTTACATATTGGGTTAACATATACTTAAACTAAGTATACTAAAATGGGTAAAAAAAAGTATATACTAAAATGGGTAAAACCAAGTATATACTAAATGGGTAAAAACTAGCAAATGGTATTGACTCATAACCCATGGTTTTATATATACCACTTAACCAAGTTCATTGTATCCTTGAGATACATTGTATCTAGAAAGAAAACCATGGATTAACCCATAACCCATGACCCATGACCCATAACCAAAAATACCCATGGGCAAAGAGGAGCGTCCCACGGATCCCTAGCTTTGTGCTAGCCGGATCCCTTGTGGGAGGGATCAGCGGGATTCGGGGAACAGTAGAAAATTTCCTCTATAAATAGAGAGCCATTTCTTCCTTTCGACTCATCACTTTACACACATACTTCCCCAAGTATTATATCCCTCTAACCTCAGATCCAAGTGATCTATGTAGTTTGTATTTTGTTTTTTGTATGATTCTCTAGGTTCCTCTTAAAGGCGAGATCACCACTTCTTGAAGACGAGCAAGCTCAAGTCCATGAGTTGCCATGCTTCGTCATAATCAAGACAACTAAGGTTCTCTTGTTGATAGTTCTTTCTTCCTCTGTAGATGTTGGGTTAAAGGCATTAGTGAAGGATGCTGAAAGTGTCAAGACGAAGGCATTAGTGAAAGGTGCTTATCGTCCGTGTCAAAGGATTAGTGAAGAATGCTAAAGGTGTCAAGACGAAGGCATTAGTGAAAGGTGCTTATCGTCCGTGTCAAAGCATTAGTAAAGAATGCTAAAGGTGTCAAGACGAAGGCATTAGTGAAAGGTGCCAAGCGTTGTGTCAAAGGCATTAGTAAAGGATGCCTAAGAATCAAATCAAGTGGCATTTGGGAAGAATGCCTAGGTCGTATAATCGATGAGGTGCATCATTATACATATAAGTATTTGTTTATTTCCAAGGATGGTGATATCCTTGATGGTGTTGTAACAAGGAGTGGATCTCCTTGATATTAGGTGTTGTGTTGTGAAGGGTAGTAGTTCCTCCATAGTAATGGAACTAGGTGCTTAGCCTAGTACCTAATAAAGGGTAGGCGACGTTGTGATAGGATTAGTTCTCCTTGGTGTGAAAGAACTCGGTGGTTAGCCTAGCATCGTATAAAGGGTAGGCGACGTTGCAGTACTTTGACTTCGACAGCAGTACTTTGACTTTTTCCAGTACTTTGTCATTCTTCAGCACTTTCATATCCCAATAGTTAGCCTAGCACCGTATAAAGGGTAGGAGACATTGTGTTAGGTGTGGTTCGCCTTGGTGTGAAGGAACTCGGTATTTAGCTTTGTACCGGAAAAAAGGTTAAGCGACGTTGTGAAGGCTTCTCCGCCATAAGGAGTTGGTGTAGTGTTTACGAACTCTCGAGTAGGTGACTCGGGGAGTGGAGTAGGGCAAGGAAGGTGTCCTTGTAGCCGAACCACTATAAATACGTGTGTCGTGGTGATGTGCTTCTTACTCTTTATCTTTCATTACACGTTTATATATCTATCTATCAACGTCCAACGTAAACAATCAAATAGATTGACATAAGTCGATCTAAATATTTAAAAGGAAGTTTTAAATTGGTAAAACTATTCAATCCCCCCTTCTAGTTTTCCACAATTGGCATCAGAGCTTCGTTACCAAGTTTCTTAAAGTATGTTGTACTTTAAAGACTTGATACGATCCGTGTATGTTTGAAAACTACAAAGAAGGATTTTTTTAAAAAAGGTCATATTTTCTTTTAAATCATTTTGTTGGACATTGATAGATCATTCTAACAATCTTTGTTTTCAAGAAATCTTCATGCTAGAATCTCTCCAAAATCTTCATCTCTATTCTAAGAATAATGAAGTCAACATTCAAGGAAGGATCTAAAAAGTAATCACAACTTACGTACACCAAGTACAAATGATTACTTTAAAAGCTCATGAAGTATCTTTGGTATTATGCCAAACCAAGAAGCATAGAGGTATGTTTTACTTTTCATTAGATAGGTTACATAAGTTTAATTTAGTTCATAGTTCTCTTTACTAGCATCGTTAGAAGTCTCTTTCGTCACTTTTCCATCTTATTCATCATCGGGAATAGTATTCCTTTTGATTTTTCAAACTAACGCCGGCGTCACATATGAAACCTCGATATGTGATTCTTCAAAACCCGTCATCCAAAAACAATCTTCATCTAATACTTCCAAACTATTTTTTTAGCTAGTTTATAAGCTTACTACAAAAATAATGCCAAACAACCCTTTTTCTGTCCACAGTAGCCGGATCCCTCTAGTTGTACCAGCCGAATCCCAAATACAAGGGATCCGGGGGAACCGTGGAACAGAACTCAGCTATACGCTTTCAATAAATCACCACTGATTTTTTTCCTCTACTCACATAACACAAAAACGACCAAACCACTGATTTCATCCTCATTGGATTCCATATTCTCAAGTATTCCTTCCTAGAACACCATTGTAAGTAATTACATTAACTTGTTCTAATTTTCACCATCCTAATTATAGGGTTTATGGTTTCACAAATCTCTAATCAATTAGTTTAATTAAGGTTTTTCAAAATTAATCATGAAAAGGGGCTTTTAACATAACTAAGTTCACATTGCGTTCACAACATTGTTAATACAAATCAAAACCATAAACCCACCTCAACTAATCTTACCTAATAGAAAAATTTGTGTTTTTAGGACCAACCATGCCTAAAGCCACTCAACAAGATCATCATGATACCGTCCATTACCTTACTCATTATTATCGAAATGAGGAATTCTCAAAAACTGGCCGCAAGGTCTTCAAAAAGCTCGAAAAACGACTTATCCACGAAGGTCGTGTAATCAAGGAATGTTTCCTTGAGGATACCGACATTCGTCAAGTCTTCTCGGCAATCAATTTTGATTGTCTTCTTGACATTGATGAACAAATTTTCTGGTCTTCATCTTTGAGTTTTATAGAAACATTAGGATCATTCGAAACGTCGATGATAACATTTCAATCGCTTTCATCATCAATACACGAAACTTTACTCTTCCTCTCAACACCTTTGCGCAAATTCTTCGCATTCCGTGTGAAGGAATTTGTATGTACTCTCAAGATTGGGCAATTAACACTCAAAACCTTGCACTTGATTCTAAACCAATGTACCATACTCCTCTTGATGAACCCGAAACCATCCGAGACACCATTTTCAAAATAAGAGCCGACCAATCCCGTTTCGATCGAAACAAGAAACTCATTCACCGTAATCCTTTTCAAATGGAACTTTTCGAAATCCATCCCATGTATAGAAAATGGGAAGAAATCCTTAGGGAAAACGTCATAAGCCTAGTTGGAAACAAAGATCATCTAAACGCATGTCTTGTGCAAATGATCTATTGTCTTATCCACCAAATGCCATTTAATCTTGCCTATTACATGGTAAGGAGAATGGTTGGGGTATTCAAAGCTTCCAACATGGTACTTCCATATGGTATGCTCCTAACACGACTTTGTAAGTATGTTAATGCATTGCAACCATCCCCTATCAACAATGATCATTTCCTTGCCGATCATGTAATGGTACCTCTTACCAAAATACCCTCTAAACGCTTCAAGGTCAATGGAAAGAAACCTAAAGCTCTCTCGGACTCCTCGGAAGGAGAAGAAGAAAATGAAGAAGAAGATGTCGACCCCATAGCCAACATCAAATTGGAACCCTTTGATTACTATGAACAACTTTCAACCATTCCAAACGAAACCGCGGAATTCAAACAATTGAGGGGCATGATTCAAAACCTTGCTTACAACCTCACTAAGCCGTCAAAAAGGAAAAGAAAGGATTGACGAAAGAGACAATAGGAATATGCTTATTTTCTTTTATTTTATGTATGAATTATTACGCTTTTGCACTATTGGTTTGTGGTAATTTGGATATTATTACTTTATCATGTTTGTATAAGTGGTGCTTTGTGATAACATGCTTGTTCCTATTGCTTATCTTAACGATTTATTAGTATTCAAGATCTGCACATCAATTCTGTGAAGATTCTGATCTGCAGATGCCGGATCCTTAGGATTAGCCTAGACGGATCCCTCCCTTGAGGGAACCGTGGGATCCGTGACATCAGATCAGCAATACAGCATCCCTTACATCAAGATAACTTTCTAGATAACATCACATTAGCTAAACATATGATATTAGAACCCAACTAAGTCCACTTCAAGGATGAGAAAGGCTTAGACTCATTTATGGCTTACTTAAGATCTTAGTCAAAATGCCTCTTGATTTATCAACACATCAAGACTCACCATATTTACGCTTCAACACTCACAAATTGTTTCTTATCTTTCAAAACACCTAAGTGGACATATTGAACAATTTTAGGAAATTGTTTCTAGTCATCTTTATCTCAAAGTGGGTCAAAAATTAGTTTTTCAATTCTTGTAATTCTTAAGGATTTTTCAAATTTCACCTCAAGTTAAAATCTGATCTCTAGGATCATTTATTATGACTTGACACCACCAAAACCCTTAGTGTTATCCTTGAACATCCATTGGTAGCCATCTAGTCCCATCTTCCTTCCACACAAAAAAAGCAATCATTTGCTACAACACTCATTACTCTTGATCATTCAAGTGTACCCTCATCTTAGGAACTTAGGAGGACTGAAACACTCAAAATAATATAGGGTCTAGATTTTAGAAACTTGACTTCTAACCTGTCATAACTGCTGAGAGCCGGATCCCTAGGATTAGCCTAGACAGATCCCTCAAGTGAGGGAACCGTGGGATCCGGGTGACAGTTTATGTCAAACCTTGCTAAAACAATCATTTCCACTCATCTTCCTAACTCAAACACTCCATCTCATCTTAAATGAGTTCCTAGATCAGTGAAACTCTGAACTTCAACCTTGTGCATGTTAATCATCACATCTCTAAGAATATTAGTGGCTTAAGTCTTAAATGCACTTGCCAAGTTCTTCCCTTTATAAGCCATATTGCCAAGAACACTTTAGTCATCAAATACAAACACAATTATCACCAATTGCAACCATCTCCCTTAGTCATTTCATCATGAGAAAGGCTCCTAGTGCTAACTCATCCACTCAAGAACCACCCAAGAAACTTGCTAGGATCATACACGAAGTTTCCTCAACCGAATCATCTCCGGTTAAGTCCACTAATGCTAGGATTTCTCCTACACCAAGGAAACCAATCAAACTAATCCCCAAGAAGAGTGTTCCCACTAGGATTTCATCACCAAACTCTACTAAACCGAACATACCCTCCACAACTCAACCAACATCATTAGTACCTAGAGCCACCTCACAATCATCTCCACATTCTCACAATGTAGAAGACTTACCTCCTTGGCCATCTCACCTTCC
The DNA here is from genome assembly GCA_019973895.1 of Chrysanthemum seticuspe. Lineage (NCBI taxonomy): Eukaryota > Viridiplantae > Streptophyta > Magnoliopsida > Asterales > Asteraceae > Chrysanthemum > Chrysanthemum seticuspe. The sequence goes on along the minus strand of BPTQ01000007.1, from coordinate 19,236,913 downwards.
GCCACTACCAACAAATTCACTTGAAAAGATTGAGCAACAAAATCAAAGTGTTGAATCAACACTTGCTCCAATATCAAACTCTCTCATTCCCCCCAATAGTCCATTTTGGATTATGATAAGACATCAAAGTCAACCACCCAACCACATGGAAGTTGATACTTCTTTACCTTCACCCTCAAACATTGTAGAGCCATCACTTAATGAGCCTCCACCAATTCTTCCTTCATTTGAAGATCCTCAACCCACTTCAGTTGAACTTCCACTTCAAGAAATTCAAAACCATGACAAGGATTGCTATCATTGTAAACATGTTGAAAGGTTGATACATGAACTACGTGAAGAGCAACGTTTCATGTTTTATCACCTCCTCGAACGTTTCGAAGAGGTCAACAAGCCTAAACTACAATGAGCATCATAGTCACAAGCTCAAACTTAGAACGTTTAGGAAACTTATCTCATCCTTGATCATCATTAAGCTTTTAGTTGAATCTTGAGTTTGGGTAACTCATTAGCATTAGTAGCACTTGTATGGCTAGTTCATTCTCTTAGTTTTAGAGATTTGTTTGATCATCTCTTATTTTTATTGAATGAATATCTATATGCCATAATTGTTTTGTGCTTTGTGCTTGCTATATCATATACTACTTCATATCTTCATTAGCATTGATTGAAACACTCTCATTGCTGAATAAACTGTCAACAGACAGCCGGATCCCTCTATAATGCCTAGCCGGATCCCTCAAAGAAGGGAACCGTGGGATCCGTGATACAGAAGCACAAATTTCTACTAACTTTAGTTTATTTGCAGGAAATTATGCACTATACTCTTGTTTTCTAACCTTTACTTTGTAGATTTTCAAAATAACACATGAAAATCTTGACACCATAAAGCTAGGGGGAGATTTGTGTCAAACGATATTGCGAAACAATTTGCAACTTAATCCGATTTTAGATTATACTTCATGACACCCGATTGCAACTGTGCAATCTTCAAGGGGGGCACGCTTTCGTCACTTAGACGAACAATTTGCAAACATATTTGCAAACACATTAGTTTATTTACGTTATGTACTTGATGCCCTCTCAAAGGGATGGACTCGTCATGGGGGAGTTAAGACGAGTACCATTCCCGTCACTTGCCCTCTTTACATTTTCTTTTACATATTTTTCTTATAAAAATTGTGTTAGTTTCTTTTAACACTTTCTGTTTCGACAAAAAAGGGGAGAAGAAAGTAAAAACTACTAATTCAAATTTGCTACGAATTTTAGTTTTTCTTAAAATAATTTTATGTTTTGTCATCAACAAAAAGGGGGAGATTGTTAATACAAATAAGCCGTAAAAACGTTTATTTATATTTTACGATCTTCTAATGTTTTGTCGATAACAAATGTAAAATCATTTTAACGAAACAAATAGAATACGTAAATAGTTTGAGTCAATAGTTTCCTAACACACTTACGTTTTCACATAAAACACTAAAACAAGTATAAGTGATTTTATGATTTAGATACATATGTACAACAACTAGTGTTTACATATTGGATTAACATATACTTAAACTAAGTATTCTAAAATGGGTAAAAAAAATATATATACTAAAATGGGTAAAAACAAGTATATACTAAATGGGTAAAAACTAGCAAATGGTATTGACCCATAACCCATGGTTTTATATATACCACTTAACCAAGTTCATTGTATCCTTGAGATACATTGTATCTAGAAAGAAAACCATGGATCAACCCATAACCCATGACCCATGACCCATAACCAAAAATACCCATGGGCATAGAGGAGCGTCCCACGGATCCCTAGCTTTGTGCTAGCCGGATCCCTTGTGGGAGGGATCCGCGGGATCCGGGGAATAGTAGAAAATTTCCTCTATAAATAGAGAGCCATTTCTTCCTTTCTACTCATCACTTTACACACATACTTCCCCAAGTATTATATCCCTCTAACCTCAGATCCAAGTGATCTATGTAGTTTGTCTTTTGTTTTTTGTGTGATTCTCTAGGTTCCTCTTAAAGGCGAGATCACCACTTCTTGAAGACGAGCAAGCTCAAGTCCATGAGTTGCCATGCTTCGTCATCATCAAGACAACTAAGGTTCTCCTGTTGATAGTTCTTTCTTCCTCCGTAGATGTTGTGTTAAAGGCATTAGTGAAGGATGCTGAAAGTGTCAAGACGAAGGTGATAACATCAAATAGTCCTGAATATTAAGTGTCAATTTCCCCCGTTAATGCTCGTTATTTATATCATTTATATGGATTTACGCTTGTTTTCCATTGTTTTACACTTTCAGGTAAATTACGAGCATTGGAGCTAAAGAGACGCGGAAATGGAAACATTACTAAAGCTTTATCACAGTATGCTTATTTTGAAGAAGTTACGGCGTAACTCTTCTCTCACATTACGCCGTAACTATTGCGTGACCCAGAAGTCCAACTTATCAAGAGGTTACGGCATAACTCTTCCCAAAGGTTACGACGTGAAGGTTACGGCGTAACTCCTCTATTGGTTACGCCGTAACCCAGACCTAGCCTATAAATACCCCACGAATTCCAGCATTTCAAAGCATCCCATTCCACACACAACACTCTGAGAATGTGGGAAGAAGCTCAAGGGAGGTCTAGGGAAGCATACGGAGCTGTTTCCAAGGGAGAAGTCACACCATTACGATAAGCTTTAGCGTTTATTATTTCTTTTACTTTCAATTCATGTATTTCGTACCTTTGAATATTGAATTGATGTGCATGATTAACATGAGCGGCTAAGCACCCTTTGGTGCTAGCCTAGTTATGATTCCTTAATTGTTTTGTTTGCGTTTACCTTTACTTCCGTACAATTATTTCTAAGTGTATGCATGCACAGTTCTTTGGTAGTCACCCCTGGTTCGGTAGTTTTGAATGGCGATAGAGGCCAATTGCCTAGGAGATATGACCAACTGACCCTAGGTGAGTGGACTAAGATGGGAAGGGTAAAATATGACCAACTGACGACCCATTCTACTTGTGCGATTTGACCAACTGATCACCTAGGATGAACTTAAGAATTGGGGGGGGGGGTGTAGTGTCTAAGTTCCTAACGGCCGGGCACTCACTATTTAGAATCTATCATGTAGCGGTACTTAATGACTCGGCTTAGGGGAGCAAGAACAACAAGACTTATGACCGTGCGCCTGATTTCTCATGTGGTGGCATCTTTGCTGATAGGTTAGGGCGAATTGACCAAATGCTGTCCTCTCGAATTTAACCCCACCTGAAGTAATTGGAAGTAGGTAGACGTAGACATAACTAGTTAGGAGGATTAACTAGGTTAGCACCACTATTCCTCTATTGATTTCCCTTCTACCATTGATTTGCTTTTATATTCTGCATTAATAGTTTAATTAATTAAAACCCTATCAAACAATTTATATTTTGTGACAATTAGACTTAGTAATTATCCGACACACATAGCTCTTGGGACGACCTCGGCTTTACCATTTACTACACTACACACGACCGGGTACACTGCCCGTTAGTGCATTAGGGTAGACCATAGGTATAGCGAGACACTATAAATATTAATACCTGGTCAGTAAAACCTGCATCAAGTTTTTGGCGCCGCTGCCGGGGAGCTATATTAGGATTGATATTAAGTCTTTCATTTCATTTTTAAACTTTTCTCACGATCATATTTCAAGTTTTCAGGTACCATGGAAGCCATTAACATCGATAACCTCACTCTTGAGGAATATTTGGCATTGACAAGAGAAGAACAAGGGCCAGGGATTGTAAGGCCAGCCATTGCAGAAGATGCTCAATTCGAAATCAAACCTCAATTCATAAGGGAATTTCATGCAAACCCCTTCTCTGGAAGCATCGCCGATGATGCCCATGAACATGCAGACAACGTCGAATACATTGTCAGCCTATTCAAAGTCCCCAGAGTCTCACACGATGCTATAATGCTACGAGTATTCCCTATTTCTCTTACGGGAGCTGCAAAAAGATGGGTTGATCGATTACCTGCAGGGACTGTCAACACTTGGCCTATCTTAAAAAAATATTTCATTCAGAGATATTGTCCTCCATCAAAGACGGCCAAGCAAATGGAAGAGATTCATAACTTCAAGCAAGAGGGTGATGAAACATTATACCAAGCTTGGAAAAGATACAACGAATTGTTATACAAGTGCCCTACTCACGATCTTAACAGCCAACAAAAAGTGAACGTCTTTTACAAGGGACTGAACATCTCTTCAAGACAAATGATTGATTCTCAAAGGCCAATTCCTAGTATGACACCCACCATGGCTTTGGAAACTATTCAAAAAATGGCAGACCACTCTCACAAATGGCACAATGGAGGAAGCAACCGTAGTAAGAATAATGATATTGAGGGCCTTGCAGCAATAAACAACAAATTAGAAAGCCTTGGAAGAGAAATGAAGAAGCTCAAGGAAAATGTGCATTCCATTCAAGTGGAGCGAAATGGGGCTCGTCCTTCTAAAGAATGTTCCTCCAATGAAGAAGTTAAAAGGATCGGTGAAGTGAACTATGGAAAAGAATTCCCTTTCAAAAGCTACAATAATTACGGACCTAGGTACCGTGAAAAATCCCCTGGGTTCTACACAAAAATCAACAATAATCCTCCTAAACCTAGCCTTGAAGAAATAATGCACCGACACATTGAAGAATCGACGAAAAAGGAAGATAGGCTCAAGGAATGGATGGTTAAAGTAAAGGAGGACACCAATCTGAACCTACGTAACCAAGATGCTGCAATTAAGAACCTCGAAACAAAAATTGGGCAATTAGCTAAGAACCTCGCAACAAGTAATGCTAAAGCCACTTCCTGCAAAGCCATATTTGCGCAGGATAAAGCAAAAAAGGAGCAATGCACATCCTCTATCACTAATGATCTCTCCGGGATTAACTACCTGAGAAAGGATGATAAAGCTGAAGATGACGAGTTCCTACCAAGCCAACTTCCTGAGAAGCTGCAGTACCAGGAAAGTTTTCTTCTCCCTTGCACTATTGGTAACATTAAGATTCCCGCGTTAGCTGATTTAGGGGCTGGGGTTAACCTTATCTCAACTACTCTATTCGAAAAAATCAAACTTACCAATTTAAAAGAAACAACTATTATGATTGAAATGGCGGACTCCTCTAAGGCTGTACCGAGAGGGATTGTGAACAATGTGCTTTTGAAAATTGGAAATTTTTTCTTCCCCACTGATTTTATAGTTATTGACATGGGAAAGCGGGAGGCCTACAACTTGATTGTTGGAAGACCTTTTCTGGCCACTTGTAGAGCTCAAATTATGGTTTTTGAAAAACAAATTTCCTTGGGGACCGAAAAGGAACGAATAACTTTTAGTATGAATGAGCATTTAAAACCAAAAACTGAAATTTCTAATAATGTTCAATCACTAAACCCCACTCTACACTCTAAGCCTATTACTGATAATCGTAAAGAAAGTGTTGATCATTGTAAGCAGAAACAGGATGAAATTGTTCAAAGCATTGAGGAAACTCTGAGTCCTAACAAACATTTTTGCAACTCGATGTCAACCAAAGAATGCGAATCAGCATGGCCACCATTTACTCGTCCTCAAAAATGTGAAAGAAAAGCTAATGAATGGATTTACCCTCATAAGGGAGAGAGACATGATGTTGAATTAGCATTGGAAGATTGGTACAAAGTAAAGCTTGGAAACTCGAAATTGATTAAGGAACTGATCAAGCAGTATGGGTGCAACCATATCACTGACATCATAGGCGGAACAAGATCAAACATCAGCATTACTGATAATATTATTATTAAAGATGATGACCATGGAGAATCATGTGATAAATGGCTTTCACATAAGTTGGGAACATTTGGGCTCAATAATTCTACAAGGAAAAAAGGGCTTGATGATTGGATGAATGAACACCAACGAATGATGGAAGTAGGGCAAGCTCAAAGGCCCCCATAGGAGCCCTGCGGCTCTGAGTCTAACTTAAAGACTCACTAATAAAGAAAAGTGCTCTTTCGGGAGACAACCCGAATTATCCCTTTCTTCTGTTTTTATTTCCTTTCTGTTGGGTTTTGTGTTTTCTAACCATTTTTGCAGGAGACAAAGAAGTAATTACTGTTGCAGTTGCTGATCTGAACAGAGTTATGGCGTAACTCATCTTGGTGATTACGCCATAACCATCATTCTCGCAGCAGAGTTCTTGACGTATTACCAATTACTGCTTAATACCATCTCAGTGGTTACGCCGTAACTATTCGCTTCATAGCTCATACCAGGTTTTGCCAGTTACGGCGTAACTCTCTCATAGGAGTTACGACGTAACTCTCCCCTGCTTTAATTCTTTTATTTTAAAACACAGTAACCTCGTATTAGTTTTTAAATGAACTTTGTGGGTATGTTCACTGTAAACCCTCACGAGACTTCACTCGTCCACTTGGGACACCAAGTGGTTTAAAAGGCTTGTTGCATTCGCTAAATGCAACCGTGATTCCTACGAAAGTGAGTTAGGTTTATTTTTCATTTTATTTTTTTCTTTTTAGAATTATGCTTGTCGGTATTGTGATTTCAGGGATTGAAGTTTGTTCATGACGCGTAAACGAAGGCACGATCCTTTCTCGTGGGCCTTCTTCTTTTTTGGAGCAAATTTCAGGGAAGTTCTCGCTCTAATTCTACCTTTCTCTTCACCTTTATTTTAATGCCTAGTACAAAAAGGACTTTGTACAATTCTAGTGGGGGGACGGGAGTAGAATTATCTCTTGAACTTTATTTCGCCCTCATTTTTCTAGTTTATTTTGAAAAATTATGCCCTTTTTAAAATTTTGACATGTTTTTCCGAACCTAACTAGATTAGACCTTAGCCGAGCACATACAACCTTTGATATTACATAGTGAGATTAGCCTTATCCGTTTATAATATTTTACCCAAAATCCACCAAATTATGAGTGTGCCGGTAGCTTGTAAACTTTAGAACTTGGCCTTTGCATCATTTCAAGACCATAGACGAGGTATGTTGAGTTAGCTCGATGTATTTGGACTTTTCAGTTTTAGAAGGCAGTATTATAGGATTATCACCCAAACATCCTACCATTGTGAGTCTATCGATTAGTCACCTTGACTTTTCGACCCCCATGTGAAACCCTTTTGTTGCACTCCCCTTTAGTGCAAGATACCCCTAGATACACCATTCTGAGCCATTCCTTTCATTTTGTCACCCCAATATATTGTTTCATTACACCCTTACACCTTAGCCTACCCTGTAGTCTTTATTTGTAATTGGGAAGTCATCATTTGCCTAAGTTCAAGGTTCGAGTGGAAAGGTTTGGAAATCACGCTTTCATCGACAACAATTATGAAGATCATTGAAGACCCCCCGAATTCCCATTGTTCATCTCAAGTGGGGGGATGTTATGCTATCATGTTATGTTAAAAAAAAAATCAAAATATATATATATATATATATATATATATATATATATATATATATATATATATATATATAGTTGATTGAGTTATGATTTTGTAAAGTGCGATGTTATAAGCACTATAGTATGAGCTTTATTATTTAGTATCGAGGAGGCTACCTCGGTCACATTGGAAGATTGGAGTTGGAGTTATACCAACTGAAGAAGAAAAGGTAGTGTGCCCATCACGACGTCCTCTAATGACACATCTACCTTGCATTTCATGATCCGGTCTCTAGACATCTAAGCTTGAACTTTGGGTGGACAGTAAGTGGTGATGACTTAGTTATAGATATAGACTACCTGCTTGTTTTTCATTTTACACCAATTATATATCCCATGTCTTATCCTACCCTTTAGTCATGAAGCGTGTCTAGGTGATGCAGCAAGCAATCTTTGGTGTCTTGGCCATGGATTTGGTCATGTATCATTGATTTTGTCCACTTCGCCGTGACATGTTAGTAATGACGAGTCACCCCTTAACCTTTGTCGTGTCTACCCATATTGCCTTCGAGAATTGTTTAGCCCTTAACTCTAGTGGTGGAGATTTGTGTAACCACCAAGCTTATGATAGAATACATGCTATGACTGTGCGATTGAGTGATCACCCCGAAATTAACACTTAGAATAGTTGAGAGATTTGAGTGTTTGTTCCCCTTTCGTGAGGTGTTCGGCTTTGTTTTATTCTAGCATAAGGGATTTTTAAACTCATATTTTACAGGTTTTGGAAGATATCTTTTTAGGAATCTATCTAATAAGGTCTACTTGAGGGCAAGTAGAGTTCAAGTGGGGGGATATTTGATAACATCAAATAGTCCTGAATATTAAGTGTCAATTTCCCCCGTTAATGCTAGTTATTTATATCATTTATATGGATTTACGCTTGTTTTCCTTTGTTTTACATTTTCAGGTAAATTACGAGCATTGGAGCTAAAGAGACGCGGAAATGGAAACATTACTAAAGATTTATCAAAGTATGCTTATTTTGAAGAAGTTACGGCGTAACTCATCTCTCACATTACGCCGTAACTATTGCGTGACCCAGAAGTCCAACTTATCAAGAGGTTACGGCGTAACTCTTCCCAAAGGTTACGACGTAACTACATTAGGTCAAAAGAGGTTCAACGCCGCTGATACTTACGCCGTAACTACTGCATCACTTACGACGTAACCGAGTTTATTGAAGACTACGGCGTAACCACTTCTTAGGTTATGCCGTAACTAGCAGATCTAGTGCATTTACGAAGAAATAGAAGGTTACGGCGTAACTCCTCTATTGGTTACGCCGTAACCCAGACCTGGCCTATAAATACCCCATGAATTCCAACATTTCAAAGCATCCCATTCCACACACAACACTCTGAGAATGTGGGAAGAAGCTCAAGGGAGGTCTAGGGAAGCATACGGAGCTGTTTCCAAGGGAGAAGTCACACCATTACGATAAGCTTTAGCGTTTATTATTTCTTTTACTTTCAATTCATGTATTTCGTACCTTTGAATATTGAATTGATGTGCATGATTAATATGAGCGGCTAAGCACCCTTTGGTGCTAGCCTAGTTATGATTCCTTAATTGTTTTGTTTGCGTTTACCTTTACTTCCGTACAATTATTTCTAAGTGTATGCATGCATAGTTCTTTGGTAGTCACCCCTGGTTCGGTAGTTTTGAATGGCGATAGAGGCCAATTGCCAAGGAGATATGACCAACTGACCCTAGATGAGTGGACTAAGATGGGAAGGGTAAGATTTGATCAACTAACGACCCTTTCTACTTGTGCGATTTGACCAACTGATCACCTATCGTTTGGATGAACTTAAGAATTGGAGGGTGTAGTGTCTAAGTTCCTAATGGCCGGGCACTCACTATTTAGAATCTAGCATGTAGCGGTACTTAATGACTCGGCTTAGGGGAGCAAGAACAACAAGACTTATGACGGTGCGCCTGATTTCTCCTGTGGTGGCATCTTTGCTGATAGGTTAGGGCGAATTGACCAAATGCTGTCCTCTCGAATGTGACCCTACCTGAAGTAATTGGAAGTAGGTAGACGTAGACATAACTAGTTAGGAGGATTAACTAGGTTAGCACCACTATTCCTCTATTGATTTCCCTTCTACCATTTATTTGCTTTTATATCCTGCATTAGTAGTTTAATTAATTAAAACCCTATCAAACCATTTATATTCTGTGAAAATTAGACTTAGTACTTATCCGACACACATAGCTCTTGGGATGACCTCGGCTTTACCATTTACTACACCACACACGACCGGGTACACTGCCAGTTAGTGCATTAGGGTAGACCATAGGTATAGCGAGAAACTATAAATATTAAGACCTAGTCAGTAAAACCTGCATCAGAAGGCATTAGTGAAAGGTGCTTATCGTCCGTGTCAAAGCATTAGTGAAGAATGCTAAAGGTGTCAAGATGAAGGCATTAGTGAAAGGTGCTTATCGTCCATGTCAAAGCATTAGTGAAGAATGCTAAAGGTGTCAAGACGAAGGCATTAGTGAAAGGTGCCAAGCGTTGTGTCAAAGGCATTAGTGAAGGATGCCTAAGAATCAAATCTAGTGGCATTTGGGAAGAATGCCTAGGTCGTATAATCGATGAGGTGCATCGTTATACATGTAAGTATTTGTTTATTTCCAAGGATGGTGATATCCTTGATGGTATTGTAACAAGGAGTAAATCTCCTTGATATTAGGTGTTGTGTTGTGAAGGGTAGTAGTTCCTCCATAGTAATGGAACTAGGTGCTTAGCCTAGTACCTAATAAAGGGTAGGCGACGTTGTGATAGGATTAGTTCTCCTTGGTGTGAAAGAACTCGGTGGTTAGTGTTGGATCGATATACTCTAACCAAACTAACTATATAGCTTGTTAAGGGTTTAATAACTTCGGATAAATCCTAAGTTGTTAACAATGAAACACTGAGTAATCTTTATTAAGTACGCGGAATTTACTTAACAAAGCTAAGAAGAATCTAACTTTAACTTTTATTAATAACTCTAAATCTGCTCGTTAGACTCTTAAACAACTCTAAAACTCTAATAATAATCGTACTTTAGGATTCTAAAACATATATAAAAACTCGTACTTCTAATGCCAATCTAGGGGTCCTTTTATAGGCTTAAGGATAACCCTAATCGGTTTACAATTTGTATCCTTGTACGACAAGTAATCTAAACAAAGAATATTCTAGAATAACAAAGCTTTCCATAAACGAATATAGTAGTACTTTAGCTTTGCAGTACTTTGACTTCGACAGCAGTACTTTGACTTTCTCTTTAGCAGTACTTTGACTTTTTCCAGTACTTTGTCATTCTTCAGCACTTTCATATCCCAACAATCCTCCCCTAACTTGAATTCTACTTGCTTGACTTCAAGTTCCTTTGTATATTTAACTTTAACATCTTTATCTTCAAAGAGTGATTGTGGCTTTATCTTTAAATTTTGTCTTTGTAGATTCTGTGCTTATATCATCAAAATAATCCTTATTCTTTAGAAATTATTCTTTACAGCATCCTTGATCAGTAATCTCTTTTCAACAACATTCAACAAGCTCCATTTTTCAGTAACATAAGACAATTTGTACATTAATTCAGTTTAAGTTTCAGTCTATTCTCATCACTTCCAGGTGTGTAAACTCCTGTGAGAGGTGAATCATTGAAAATTTAATAGATTTGATGTGTCTTTACCAAAGCCATTAACTATGGAGTAGCCAAATGTTTTGATGTGTAAGATCATGGTACATTGATAACCATATGATTTTTAGCAAATCATCAGCTATCAACAAATTTGATTTGTCTTTACCAAAAGTTGTACCCTTTTGGACTAGTTAGTTCTTTCATCTATGGTGAACTAATTACCATACCAATGGTTTTTCCACAGCCTTTACCACAAGCCATTTTCTTGTGGGCTAGCCAACTCTTCACATTTACTGATATGGTGAGTTGATTACCATCCAACTTATTAGCAAGTTGTCAACTATAAAACGGATTTGAGATATCTTTACCAGAGCCGTTTGCTCATGGATTAGCCAATCCTTTTGTAACCATGGTGGATTGATAACCTATTGTTGTTACCATCTCAAAAACCATTTATTTCTTTCAACCTTTGTTTCAAAATATTTATCACTTAACAAAAGTTTTCTTTTCAAAATCATTAACTGGTTTAATACTGCAAGCAGTACTTTGATGAAAGTACTGTTTGATCAGCAGTACTTTGAATAAAGTAGTGATACTTCAAAAATAATTTATTCAATAAAGATTCATACCAGTTATTCATGCATCATCACCAGCCATAGTCGTCCATCTGATAAACAATTTGATGACCATAAGAGCAATTTCATTATCTTCTTCAACTTCCATTCCATGCTCTAGCATTCTCCTCATGACATCTGATATAAGCGGATATCTTCTATCTGCTAGCATGTGAATCATAGTCCCATCTTCTAACTCTAGAACATGTACTCTAGATTCTTCAAAGAATCTCCAGCTGATAATCTCCCAATCTTCTTGGTTTTTCCAAATCTTAGCAGTACTTGTTTCTTCAGTTTCCCAAACAGTTGTGAGATCTCCAAGCAAGATTAAACCAACTCCTTCTGATGGATTGCGTTCAAAATTTTCTCGCACCACATGATATAAATGAAATAAATCCACTCTATCTATTATGTGCAATAGATCCTGTAGCATATTGAACACCCTGAAGCTTTCATCTTCTCTGTGAAACATCAAAAGTAGTTATTGGAGATTTGTTCATCTTCATTTCAGCATCATCTTTAGAATACTCAAATTCTACTACTCTTAAGTAATTCCTTAGTTCACCATTAGTCTCAGATCTTAATTCAACTTTCTTTGATGGATGTGTGTCTTCAACTTCAGTTGATCTTTTTCTTTTTAAGCTTTCTTTTCTTTCATCTTCTTTCTGAACATTAACCTCTTTATAGTCTTTGATACTATCAACTTGTTTCTGATAAGCTTCTCTAACAACTTCATACAAACCTTTCATCTCAACATAATTCAACTTGTTAAATCCAATATACCCTTGACCTTTTAAATATGCCATCATAGCATTTCTTTCCTTAGCACGATTTGGTCTTCTTGGTAGAGCAGAAATAGGAATAGGTGAGTGTAATGGTACAACAACTTCAGCATTCAATTCTTCTTGCAATTTCTTAGCTGCTTCTTCATTCATAACCTCTTCATTAGCAACTTCAGCATTCAATTCAGCTTGTAACATTCTAGCTGCTTCCTCATTCATAGCAACTTGAGCAGCTCTTATCTGTGCTAAAGTAGGTTTCTTTTTCTTCTTTGTTTTTACCAACTTACCTTTTCCTTTATCCTTAGGATCTATAGTAGGTTGAGAAGCTTGTTGTTGTTCTTCAGTAACTCCTGGAATACTAACACCCCTTGGCTTTGATAAATCATGCAAGATTTCAGCAATGGTTTCATCATCACTTGCAATGTGTATAGGTTTAGGTGTATCAGCTTCCTTTTCTGGTGGAATTGTTGAAGGACCAGCTTCTTCTTCAAAATCTAACACCCTTGGTGTAATTAATTCTTGTCGAGATGTTTCTTGAAAGCCAGTACATTGATCAGCAGTACCTTGATCATCAGTACTTTTAACACCAGTTCCTTCAGGCTCAGTACTTTGAAGATTTACATGTGCTTCAGTACTTTGAGGTTCATTCTCCTTTTCTTCATGAATTTCAGCATCTTCTTTCAAATTCTCTTCTTCTAAATTCCTCCCCAATTGGACAGAAGAATGCTGTTGAACCTTTGTGCCTTTGGTGGTCTTCTTAAATTTCCTTCGCTTCTTCTTTTCAGCTTTGACCCATAACCTGTGATGTTTAACCAATGGCCAGACAAAGTTCTTTAATCTTCTAAACTTAAACTTCAACTTCTTAATCTGAGTAGCCTGTTTTTCAAAAGACTTCTTCATTAATATCAGTATTTTGTGAAGCAGTACCTTGTGATGCAGTCTCTTGAGAAGCAGTACCTTCAGAAGCAGTATCTTGAGTAGCAGTACTTTCAGAAGCAGTACCTTCTCTTTCATCACTAGCTTCAGCCTCATCTCTAATAGCTTGAACAACCTCCATCATTGAAGTAGTCAATGGAGTGTTCCTTCCTGTGAATGAATCACTCTTCCTAGCCATGAAAGTGAAAATCTTGGCTGGTTGCACCACAACAGGTAGAAGAATTTGGCACATCAGTAAGTTGCTTATTCAAGAACACTTGAATAAACCTTGGATACATCAACCATCGTGATCCATTTGAAATATGAGATAACATTCCATCAAGAATTAGCCTTGAAAAATTGAAAACTCGATCTGTAGCTAAGCCCACTATAGCAGATGCTATGTTAGAACCAAATTGCTCCCATGATGTACTTTTAGCACTAATACAATGAAGCAATACATGAACTAAATACTTCCAGTGTGGACTGAATAAGGGTTTCTTGAAAGTTTGTGCAGTTAAGGACCCTTCATTTACAATGTTGCTGAATGTATCCCAAATCAATTGCTAATCAAAACGAACAGCCCCTTCTTCATCATCAAACAATAAATCTTCACGAATTGAGGCTTCAGTAACCTTCACAATCTTCCCAGCAACTTTAGCTTGAATATACGAATCTTCATTCTCCATATGAACCCTAGCAGTTGCCCAAAATTGTTGAATCCATGGCTCAATGATATCTGGTTCCACTAAAAGTGCATAACTAATCGGCGATCCAGTGAGAAAATCAATGATGTCATGGAAGATGACATTAGCTTCAATTTTGTCTAAATTTGCCACCATGTTGTGTTTTGAAACTGTATTACGATTCGCCATTGATGATTTATTATCTAAGAAAGTGATTTGATGAAGAATATAGGTGAAAGAGAGAGAAATATGGAAAAGATTAGTAGATATAAAGTTGAGAGGGAAATTCGGAGAGTAGTTATGTATAGGTGAGATTTAAAAGAATCACAACCCTTAATAACAAAGTTACCGTTAGTGAAGTTTACCCCTCAATATTACCGTTGGAACAGTACTTTGATACGACACGTGTGCAGTACTTTCAAAAGCAGTACTTTCCAAAGCAGTACTTTCATATAACCAAAAAGCAGTACTTTCCCATTCTCCTCTTTATATTAGCAAACACTTCAAATAAACATGAATTTCCTCCCCTCAAGCAATGCATAGGACTATACTTACACTAAATAGTCCTCCCCTCAAATGTAGCTCTGTAATTAATCATGCCAATGCTTACCACCAAGTGATTGAATCTTGAAACATCAAAGCCTTTGGTGAGTAAGTCAACTACATTATCATCTGTATGCACCTTGACAACATTAATGAGCCTATGCTCATAACAATCTCTGATGAAGTGGTGCCTAATCTGAATATGCTTGGTCTTTGAATGATAAACTGGATTCTTCACAATGCAAATAGTACTCTCATTATCAATATTGATAGGAGTATTCTTGAAATTGAACCCATAATCCAATAGTTGATTCTGCATCCACAAAACTTGTCCACAACAGCTTGCAGCAGCTACGTATTCTGCTTCAGTAGAGGATGTTGCTGCAATTGTTTGCTTCTTACACTGCCATGAGACTAATCTTCTTCCAAGATATTGACATCCCCCAGTAGTTGATCTTCTGTCATAGTTGTCACATGCATAATCACTATCTGAAAAAGCTTCCAAGTGAAAAGGTGAATCCTTTGGATACCACAACCCTAACTTAGGTTGTTGTTTCAAATAACTGAAAATTCTCTTCACTGCATTCAGATGAGAGACCTTAGGTGAGACTTGATATCTTGCACATAAACAAACAACAAACATGATATCAGGCCTAGATGCAGTGAGATACATAAGACAACCAATCATTGATCTGTATAACTTGACTTCAACAGGTTGTCCATCTTCATCTTTTCCCAGTGAGTTGATAGACTTGATAGGTGTAGTTACTGGCTTCATAGCATCAAAATTGAACTTCTTAAGTATGTCAGATACATACTTGTCTTGAATGATAAAAATTCCCTCCTTTGACTGCTTAACTTGAAGTCCCAAAAAGAAAGTTAACTCAACCATTGAACTCATTTGAAATTCATTCTGCATCAGCTTTTCAAACTCCTTAACCATGGACTGTTTGGTAGCTCCAAATATGATATCATCAACATACACTTGAACCAACATGATATCCTTCTTGTCTCTCTTGATAAACAAAGTCTTGTCTATGGCTCCCCTTCTGTAACCATGTTGCAATAAGAAGGTAGAGAGCCTTTTATACCAAGCTCTAAGTGCTTGATGTAAGCCATAAAGAGCCTTAACAACTTTGTAGACTTTGTTTGGATGTGTAGGATCTTCAAAACCAGGAGGTTGTTTAACATACACCTCCTCTGTAATCTTGCCATATAAAAAGGCACTCTTGACATCCATTTGATAAACCTGAAATCCCATATAAGATGCAAAGGCAAGGAAAATTCGAATTGCTTCAATCCTTGCTACTGGAGAAAATACTTCATCCTAATCTACTCCTTCTTCTTGTCTATAGCCTTGTGCAACTAACCTTGCCTTATTCTTGATAACATTCCCTCTTTCATCTCTCTTGACTCTGAACACCCATCTTGTACCAATGACCTTCTTTCCATCAGGAAGATCACATAATACCCAAACTTCTTGAAGCTTGAATTGTAGAAGTTCTTCTTGCATAGCTTCAACCCAACTCTCTTTAGTTAATGCCTGAGCTATGTTTTTGGGTTCTTCTTGAGAGATAAAGCAAGTGAACAGGCATGTTTGATGGTCCTTATGATTTAACCTGTTTTGTTTATAAACAAAGCTAAGCAAAGCATTATATGAGGTAGAAAAGCCCTTAGCTTTGTTTCTTGTCATTACTCTAGAAGTAGAAGGACCAATGATTTGATCAGTAGGATGATTCTTATGAATTCTTAAGATTGGAGTCTGTGGAACTTCATAATTATCACCTAAATTAGTGAAATCAGCATCTTCATTGGAATTTGAGAAAATTCCTTCATCTTCAAACTCATCATCAGTATCTTCTAATCCAGGCATGGTTGGATCATCCAAAGTGCTATTAACAGGTGCAGCAGTACTTTGATTGAAAGTACTGTCAACCAAAGTACTATGAGTGAACTCTGCAGTCTTGTTCTTTTTCTTTGCTTCCTCATAAGCTCTTCTTTGTTCATCATCATAAGAATGTGCTATAACATCTTGAAAAAACATCTGATTATGTTCATCTTGAATAGATTGATCCTCAGCAGACAATGAGGATTTTGGTGCATCAGTACTTTTCGTTGGTTCAACAGGTGTAGGTTCTTCATCATGAACAACATCAGGTCTAATATGGACTCCATGAACAACATACTGTAAATCTTCTCCATTGTGTACAGGTTGATTTTCTTCTCTAACAGGTACATAGTTCATAGAAGGAGTCAAAACTTCAAGATCAAACATCCAATCAGGACCTTTACCCTTATGATTTTCTTGATCTTCTAAAAATTCAACATGAAGACAATCTTGAACTTTCTTGGTGACTCTGTTGTACACTCTAAATCCTTTGCTGTTGGTGCAGTACCCTAATAAGTAACCTTCTTCTGACTTGCCATCAAATTTGCCCAAATTATCAATGGTGTTAAGAATAGTGAGAGGGCATCCAAAAGGCTTCATAAATCGTATGTTGGGTTTGTTTCCCATCAGCAACTCATAAGGTGTCTTCATCTGAGGTTTTGTGACTGATACTCTGTTAAGCACATAGCAAGCAGTACTTACAGCTTCAGCCCAGAATTGAATAGGTAATAGTGAATCTGCAAGCATTGTTCTGGCTGCTTCAATCAAAGTCCTATTCTTTCTCTCTGCAACACCATTCTGCTGTGGTGTTCTTGCAATGCTGAACTCCCTCTTGATCCCTTTGTTGGCACAAAACTCATCCATAAGCTTGTTCTTGAATTCAGTCCCATTATCACATCTAATACCTCGAACCTTGAGTCTCAATTGGTTTTCAAGTGCTATTATGAGATTATGGATAGCATCAAAAGTATCATCTTTAAATCCCAAGAAAAATACCCAACTAAATCTACTGCAATCATCTGTCACAACCAAGCAGTACTTTTTCTTGTTTAAGCTTGCAATTGAAACAGGTCCAAATAAATCCATGTGCAACAGCTCCGAAGGTTCTCTAATAGTCCTTTCCTCAAGCTTCTTGCATGAAGCTTTGTGTTGTTTACCCTTCTTGCACGCCAAACAAGAGTGATCATTCTTGTAAGTCTTTGAAGGTAAACCTCTAACTAAATTCCCTTTGACCAGTTTGTTGATATTCTTGAAATTTACATGGCCCAATCGTCTATGCCACTGATGTGCTTCTTCAAATGTTGCTTTTGCCACTAAACATGTGGCTCTTCCTGAAGAGTGAAGACTCTTCATATCTAGACTGTATACATCATTGGTTCTTGGTACTCTAAGAACTACCAAGTTATCAGCAACAGGCTTGAATTCAGGGGAAAGGATGAGACATTATGTGTTAGTGAATAACACAGGGTGCCTTTTATCACAGATTTGAGATACTGACAAAAGGTTGAACTTAAGCTCCTTCACATATCTAACATTCTCAAAATCTATGCTCCCTGTCTTGATGGTTCCTTTTCCAGTGATTCTTCCTCCATTAGGATCATTCCCAAATGCAAATCTTCCTCCACAAAGAGATCTAAAATCTAACAGAATCTCCTTGTCTCCTGTCATGCTTCCAGAGCAACCACTATCCACAATTAGATGATCTTTAAGCTCCTCTTCTGGGTTGCCCTGCACAAAGATAAAAGAGTTAGTGTCTTTTAGGAACCCAAGCCATTACCGACTTGTGTTCCCCTTGTGGAGTAACATACTCAAATTCCTTGAGTATGTAATCTTCACAGTTTTTGTAGACAGAATCAAGCATCATCTTTTGTTTTAAAACTTGTGGTGGATTTTCAGCAAAACTTTCTTTTTCAACAAAAAGCTCCTTTTCTTTTACCACAAAATCATCTTTATCAAAAATCTTTGTTTCACCAGTACTTGTTGAAAGTACTGTTTGTTCATCATCAGTACTTTCCTTTTTAACCCATTTAGTTTTAACTTCTGGAGTAGAGTCCCTTGATCTAGCTACTTTCTTGGAGTTGTAACGTCTTCTAGATTGATAGTAATTAGATCTCCTAGGGTTCCTATTCCAAGAGGTGTTTGGTGAAAACTGAGCAGTACTTTGAGAAAGTATTGTATTTTGCTTAACAGTACCTTGAAAAGTGTTTGAAGGTATTGGAGGTTTTGAAAAAGGTCTTCTCTGGTGAGGGTGCCTATATTCTGGTGAGAAGTTTCTATGGTTAACCCTATGTGAATGATTCCAAGCTGGTCTAGTCTCCCTTGGTTTTTGGTTGACAGTTCTGTTCTTTGGGAACTTACTTAGGTACTCTGAATGTAAGTCATAGTCCTTAATCAAATGATCAGGACTAAAACAAACAAAACATAGTTTTTGATCTGTAATCCCAAAATTTCTTCTTCTATGTGTATTACCAAACCTATCCTGACTTCTAGGTGAATGATTAAAACTGTTTTGACCAAAATTATCCCAAAAAGGTTTAGCATTATTGTGAAAAGGTTTTCTTAAAGGTACTGCTGAAGGTGTAGCAGTACTTTGAGGTGTAGCAGTACTTTGAGGTGAAAGTACTGCTGGGATTTTAGCATCATCTACCTTAGGTGTCTCAACTATTTCTTTTGGGGTTTCAGACCTAGATTGACCAATAAGCTTCTTTCTAAACTCTAAATTGTCTACACCAAAACGAGAAACATCAGGTCTAATGGGTTGATGACTACCAGTGGGATGTGGGATAGCATGATAACCCTTTTCTTTCTTATATTCAGGAGGTGGTTCACTAAATGATTCCTCATTACTAGATGTGTCAACATAGTTAATAAGTTCATCATCACTAGTGGTTATATCCTCAAAATCAAGGTCATCCTTATCACTAGGTGGGTTTTCTTCTACACTACTGAAATCTATACCAAAACCTAGACCAGTCCTATTGTAAGCCCTTCTCTGTTTTTCGACATAAGTGACATGAGACAGACCAGATTCTTTCCAAGCAGCAAACTTTGCTAACAAGTCATCTCTTTTCTTAGTCAGTTTCTCAATTTCAGAAATCTTACAATTTAACTTCCATTCACTTAATTTTAACTGATAATCCTGTTGTTCATACTTTTCTGCCCAAGCCATTTCATTATTTTCATGTTTTATAAGTTTAGCTTCCATAGATTCTAAGGTAATTTGATAACCAGCTACCTCAGACCTAGCCCTAACACAGTTATCTCTTTCAATAACATAACTATTAAGTACTTTCTGATAAAAGTCATGACAATTAGAGCATACCTCAGAGATAGGGGGTGAGCTTGGTGAAGTGGCTACCATAGCAAGTAGAACAAGTTCCTCATCAAAAGCTGTGCTCCAGTCAAACTCTTCCACAGAATCCTCCACATCTACCATACAGTAGGTTACTGGTTCATCATCAAACTCAGCACTCCAGTCAACCTCTGATAAATTCTCTTGAGCAACCAAAGCTTTTGTTTCTGTAATAGGAATTTCTTTCAACTCTAGCTTTGGTTTCTCAGTCATCCTGTTTGCTTGATATTTAGCAAACCTGCATTCCCTTGCAAAATGTCCAGTCTTTTGACAGTTGAAGCATTCAATCTTGGATTTGTCAAAAGTGATTCCCTGTTTTGGTTTGAAGTCAATGCCTCTTCCTGTCTTCTTCATAAACTTCTTGATTCTTGTAGTGATCATAGCAACTTGCCACCTGATATCAATTTCTTCAAGAGCATCCTCTTCAATCTGTGAGAGATCTTCTTCATAAGTGACGGGCAAAGTAGCTTGCTGTGCAAAGAAAGAGCATACGACTTCATCTGAGTGGATGGTAGGTGTTGGTGGGGCTTGCTGAGCATAGGCAACAGTACTTTGAGCAACAGTACTTTGAGTAGGAGAAGCAGTACTTTTAGTGGAAGTACTGCCTCTTTTTTCAGATGACAAAAAGGCTATACTGTGAGACTTTGAGCTAGTTTGACCATTCATCTCATGCTCATGCACCTTCAGATGATTGTAAAGATCATCAAAGTCCATGACATCCAAACCAGGTTGTCCTCTGATCATAGTAGCAATCACATGCCATGTCGATGGCAAACTCCTTAAGAACTTTAGATTAACATCTTCAACTGAAACCTCTGCTTTGTATAGCTCCAGCATGCTGAGAAGATTTTGTAATCTGTCATAGGCAGCATCAAGGCCTTCTCTTTCTCCAACAGTGAATGTTTCAAATTGCTGCTTCAACAGATTTATGTGCATCTTCTTGGAAGCATCATTGCCTCCAAACCTTGTCTTGAGAGCGGCCCAGAGTTGCTTTGCATCTTTAGCATCATGGAATTTGAGTAGATGACCATCTGGAATAGCAGACAACAGTATGTTGAGAGCCTTCTCTTGATTTCTTATTGTTGCTGCTGGTAAGACTACTTTAGGTGCTTTGGGTTGTCCAGGAACATCAATGGGTTCTGGAACGACTTCATTACCATTGACAATTACATTCCATAGTGCATGGTCTGTAATTGCAATGTACTGCCTCATCTTCATGCTCCATAGGTCATATTCTCCCTTCTTAATGATTGGTATTCTGAGTGAGGTGATTGATGGTGGTGGAACAGCTTCAGTCGACATCTTTAGGTTTTTGTTGTTTAACTAGGTTTTAAGGTTTCTTCTTAGTCAGAGTTTCCACACAAGCTCTGATACCACTTGTTGGATCGATATACTCTAACCAAACTAACTATATAGCTTGTTAAGGGTTTAATAACTTCGGATAAATCCTAAGTTGTTAACAATGAAACACTGAGTAATCTTTATTAAGTACGCGGAATTTACTTAACAAAGCTAAGAAGAATCTAACTTTAACTTTTATTAATAACTCTAAATCTGCTCGTTATGCAGACTCTTAAACAACTCTAAAACTCTAATAATAATCGTACTTTAGGATTCTAAAACATATATAAAAACTCATACTTCTAATGCCAATCTAGGGGTCCTTTTATAGGCTTAAGGATAACCCTAATCGGTTTACAATTTGTATCCTTGTACGACAAGTAATCTAAACAAAGAATATTCTAGAATAACAAAGCTTTCCATAAACGAATATAGCAGTTCTTTAGCTTTGCAGTACTTTGACTTCGACAGCAGTACTTTGACTTTCTCTTTAGCAGTACTTTGACTTTTTCCAGTACTTTGTCATTCTTCAGCACTTTCATATCCCAACAGTTAGCCTAGCACCGTATAAAGGGTAGGCGACGTTGTGTTAGGTGTGGTTCGCCTTGGTGTGAAGGAACTCAGTATTTAGCTTTGTACCGGAAAAAGGTTAAGCGACGTTGTGAAGGCTTCTCCGCCATAAGGAGTTGGTGTAGTGTTTACGAACTCTCGAGTAGGTGACTCGGGGAGTGGAGTAGGGCAAGGAAGGTGTCCTTGTAGCCGAACCACTATAAATACTTGCGTCGTGGTGATGTGCTTCTTACTCTTTATCTTTCATTACACGTTTATATATCTATCTATCAACGTCCAACGTAAACAATCAAATAGATTGACATAAGTCGATCTAAATATTTAAAAGGAAGTTTTAAATTGGTAAAACTATTCAACCCCCCCTTCTAGTTTTCCACAGACTTGACAAAGGAATTTTTGTCATCAAGGTTCTCCATGAAGGACATGGGGGAGGCTGATGTTATCCTTGGTATAAGGATTAAACATAAAAGTAAAAGAATTTCTATCTCTCAGTCTCATTATATTGAGAAGGTGTTGAGGAAATTCAATTACTTTGATTGTACTCTAGTGAGTACACCTATGGATACTTGTGAGAAGCTGATGCCTAATAATGGCAAGGCTATATCTCAACTTGAGTATTCTAGGGTAATTGGCTGCCTGATGTATGCCATGACTTGTACAAGACATGATATTGCTTTTGTAGTGGGTAAATTGAGCAGGTATACTAGTAATCCTAGTGCTCATCACTGGCAAGCAGTTCAGAGGGTACTGAAGTATTTGAAGAGAACTATGGATTATAGTCTCTCATATACTGGCTATCCTTCAGTGTTAGAAGGATACACTGATGCAAGTTGGATCAGTAACACTGAAGACAACTCGTCTACCAGTGGCTGGGTATTCCTACTTGGTGGAGGTACAATTTCTTGGGCATCCAAGAAGCAAACTTGCATCACCAGTTCAACAATGGAATCTAAATTTGTGGCTTTAGCAGCTGCTGGTAAAGAAACTGAATGGTTGAAAAACGTGCTTCTTGAGATTCCATTGTGGCCTAAACCTATAGCACCAATTTCTATCCGTTGTGATAATGCAGCTACATTGGCTAAGGCTTATAGCCAGATGTACAATGGTAAGTCTAGACACTTAGGTGTCAGGCATAGCATGATTCGTGAGCTTATCATGAATGGGGTGGTATCTATAGAGTTTGTTAGATCTCAACAAAATTTAGCTGATCACTTGACGAAGGGATTGGCTAGAGACTTGGTTATAAAGTCTGTTAAAGGGATGGGTTTAAGTCCAACTTAGTCACTGAATGCTAAGACACCCAACTCCCTCCTAAGGAAACTTGGGAGCTGAGTTCAATGTGGAAAGCTGAACATTCAGTGGACTGGAGCACATGTTTATTTTACATCCCAAGGTTGTGCTCAGAACCTGCTGAAAGGAGGATGAAGTCTTTACTTGTTAATGGTTAATTTTCTTTGAAAAAGTGCTTGGCAGGAGCATGAATAAAGAGGAACCACCTATGTGAATGTTGAAGTTTTGCCGCTTCAGGGAGCTTTGGACTTTTGGCTCTTGCAACATTTATGAATTTGGATATGGACACATGGCTTGTAAAGTGTTAGGAGCGTTTAAGTGTTTGAAAACTTGTGTGTATTTTATCTTCAGGTATTCAAATGGGTTGAAGGGTTCAATTTTTAGAACACCCCGATTCTCGAATATTTGAACGTGTAATGTACTAAGATGGAAATTCAATCCTCATGATATTTTCGTTTATGCACATGTTTTGTTTGATGTTTGTTTTTCTTGAAAAGGAAGTGAACTAAATTTGGGGAGGATTGTTGGAAAATTTAGTGCACTTGTGGGATTAGTTCACACCTGGTAATGGGTTAGTAGGTACGGAGTGTACACCCATGAGGTCCCTGAACACCCTGACTCAATAGTGGTAAATGTTGGTAGTATTGGTTACTACTGTTAGTGTAGTAACTGATGGTTCCTGCTAGTAGTGTTATGGTTCCTGCTGCTAGTGTAATGGTTTCTGCTGATGGTTCCTGCTGGTAGTGTTTGGTTCTTGCTGCTTGTGTAATGGTTCCTACTGGTAGTGTTGCAGTGATTAATTTGTAACAGCTTTGACTCATTCAATTGGCTGTTATAACTGCTTTATGACCACGTTTAATTGGTCATGTAACCACTATTTCTATGATAATGGAGGTTTATTTTGGGTGATTAATTGGCCGTTAATCATACATAATGTCCATTGATTATTGTTGAGTGTTCTTTACTATAAATAGAGAGTGACATCTTCAGCTTGAAGACACTGAAAAAGAACAATACCAGGAGAAACAAACTGAAAGCTTAAACACTTATATGCGCAAGGGTTATTGATTTGTGCCTATTTCAATAACCAACATTTGGTCTTATCCCAAGTAGATATTCGTGATACCCAGGCAATAGAGTCGAATAGTTTACTTTGGAAAGTGATCACACGATTCCAAGTGATATCCGGTAACCACCTAGTGGTATTGCAGTGGCTACTGATTATCTTACCCTGTTCTGGGCTCTTACCACCAACATCATCTAAGTTAATCACATGTAAAACGTGGCGTTGCTAAGCCAAAACTCGACTCACTAACTTCTAACTCTTTTTGTATTTTTCTTGACTTAAACATAAATAAAAAGGCAGGATGGTAGTCCTCCTACTTTTTTTTTTTTTTTTTTTTTTTTTTTTTTTTTCTATACATTATTGCCCTACCATCCACAAAATAATACATCATAACTAAAGGAGTTATAGTTACATCCCTACACTTGAACTTTTAAATATATAAAAATAACTAATGACCCAAATTACAATGATCAAAACACGTGAAGTACTTAAACATTTACGTAGATATGGGGATTATAATTTTGACTTGTCCCCATTACTCCATAATAAATTTTACTAAACTCATGAGTCATAATTATCCCAAAACTGTATACACAAGATATGACTCGACTTAGCAACCATGTAATCAACTAGACAATTAACTAAGGGTTCAACAAATAACAATAATGCACTAAAAATGAGTGCATATAAGGAAGGTTAAGGCGATTTGGGTGTATATTTATGAAATAGTCCATGAAAGCCGGATGAGAGTAGCCTAGGCACGTACTAATTACTTTGTAAAATTAAATACGTAATATTTAGTGAGAGTTGGCAAACTTATGATTAATTGATTAGGAAGTAAAACATGAAAATTGAAGAAAATACTAAGCGTACAAAAGTGGAAGATATTATTGATAGTGGTATTTACGGATGTGATGGTTGACAAAGGGGTAGAAAAACATGGTGACGGTTGTTATGGCAAAATCATATGAAACGATGCTATGGAAAAGAAAATTAAAAAAAAAAGAAAAAGAAAAATCAAACGTTGTATAAGAAAAGAAAAAAATAAGTCAAACATTGTTAATGTGGTGTATATTAGGATTCGTTAAACGATTGATGTTAGAGCTAGTTTAACCGGCTCCATGTTTGAGCATCAACTATTTTAGTATATTTCTTGTTCTTGAATAAAAAAAACGTAGGTGTGCAAAAGAAGTATGCACATGAAACTAACGAGCATGGAACCCGCCGCGCTGCGGCGGGGGTGCTTTTCATATATTTGGTCGGTTTTATTTTATCGTTTGTGACCTATGCGTTGATGGTTTTACATTTTGTAAAGATCAATTTTTTCGATTTATTTTGAGACTTAATAAAACAAAGTCTTACATGGATGCTAGACTTACGATACAAAATGGCATGTTTCATGACTGGTAGTGTGAAACATGCTGATTTACAACCTTATACATACTTCCTACAGCTATGATACATATTACAGTGGCCGACTAAAGTATCTAAGTAGTAGTAACTGCATATACATAGTAGCATTTAAGGATACATGTGGCATGCTAGTCATGTTTAGCCTTCTTGGCATCTGGGCATGTTACCTCCTTTTCCTCTTTTTCTGGACTTGCAAACAGTTCCTTGCGAACGTTTGTGGATACGCTTTCAGTTATTGGCCTGCTCTTTGCTGCTGGCTCGTCGGTGTTAGGAGGAGGAGTTATGCTAGCGGCGGGGTGAATTGACATCAGTTGAAAGAATTTAGCAATATAGAGTATTCAGTTAAAAAAAAATTGATACCCTATAGCTTAATGGGTTTCGGCTCATTAGCTTAAACAAATTGAATACCCCTATGTATAAATGGGTTACGGGTCCGTTACCGATAAGACCATACGCACCTCTATGAGGCTGCTAACACAAATGCACCTATGGGCTGAAATAACAGATACAACCGCATCCTTTAGGGGCTGAAAATAAGCAACACCAAACACCCTTGTTTGTGCAGAAAATTCAGCAACAAAACGCCCTTTGGAGGCTGAATATAAGCAGCACCAAACACCCTTGTTTGTGCAGAAAATTCAGCAACAAAACGCCCTTTAGGGGCTGAATATAAGCAGCACCAAACGCCCTTGTTTGTGCAGAAAATTTAGCAACAAAATGCCCTTTAGAGGCTGAATATAAGCAGCACCAAACACCCTTGTTTGTGCAGAAAATTTAGCAACAAAACGCCCTTTAGGGGCTGAATATAAGCAGCACTAAACGCACCCTCTTGGGGTTTTGTAGCTGACCCGTTCAGAAACAAACAACCCCTCGGTTGTGATTTTTAGCCGAGCCCAATAGCAAAAGCCATAAGTCGTAATAAGCTTTAATAAGCAATCTTTATCCCAAGTAAGCTTTGAGCTATTCAATTAAGCAAAAGAGCAAAAAAAAGCAAAAATAAAATAAAATAAAATAAAATAAGCTCAGACAACCCTTATTGGGGCTGCTGTTATAGCAGCAACCAAACGCCCCTATGGGTTGAGTCAGACCGAAGGCAACACCACCCTTGTGGTGTCTGGACCGAGACACCATTAATACAACCACGTAGGTGCTTCTTTGAACCAACAACCAGACGAAAACAATCATCCTCTTGGGTGTTATTAACCGAACCATCAAACACACCCTCTTGGGTTTGGCTGCGACATCAGGTAACAAACAAACACCTCTTGTGAATCTAGTGCTTACCAAGAACAACAAACCAAGCGCACCCTTGGTAGCTCTCGATGGTGGGTCGAGCACAACAACCAAACACCACTGAAGGTGTGGTTTCCTGTTGACTCGTGTGCAAAAGCAGTACTAAATTTGTTGGTAAATTTCTTCTTTTCAGCGTCGGTGGATCCAACGTGAACCAACTGGAACCATTTTTTAAAGGTGTTAGTAATATTTTTATGTGTAAATCTTATGAAGAAAACAAATTGTAAGGAACTTACCTCTGTTTTTTCTATCCACTGCATCGCGGCGCCTTCTTCGACCACGATTTTCCTCAGGTTATCTCTACGCCTAGCCAACCATGAGTAGTACTTTAGTCATTTTACCATTGTTAACCTTTTTTTTGTACAAAAAGTAAACAACTGCTGATGTAATACAACTTATGTACCTTTAATCAGATACGACAACTATTAATAGGGGAATATAGTACTTTCTGGGCAGAAGTGCTTCCGGTAAATTGGCGTGCCTCACAATGTTGGCAAACCTGGTGACAGTTAGGCAAGTACATATACCCAGTTAGTGATTCTGCCCAATCATTTCCAAAACTCAATACAGAAGCCCGTCTAAGTATACTTTTCAGTATCGTAACTGTGCAATTTACCTTGTGCTGTAGAGCATGCACGTGTAGGGTGGCTATCTAAAAACAAATTGGCATGTCCGTCACTGGCCTCCTGTAACCATCCAGTTGCATGCGACGGGGTGTTAGCGTATGGTGTGGCCTCCGTTACGGGCAGAACAAACATTTTTCTGGAATGAGAACCAAAGAAAAGGTATGTGTCAATAAGGGTATTCTCCGCATACATATAAGGTATAATATTTTTTCAAGACTGTACATTGTCTTTTTCGTTTTCCTCTAGTGATCGAATACCAATTCTTGCATTTGCAGTGAACGTATTGCAATTTGGAAATCGTTGTAAAGCAAAAAATGGTATTCACCTTACTCTTTTGAACTCTTACGCGGACCATAAGCCCAATGTACAAATTTTTGAGTAAAATTAACAAATATTAACTGTGGAAAACTTTATATAACATAGACTTAAAGAAAAGTAGTAGCATACTCTATGTCTTGTAACTCAAAAGTCATCCTCTTTTGTTTCTTATCATTACGTTTATTATAAAGATAAAAATTTCCACAAGTTAAAACATTGGCTATATAACCTACATAAGTATAAAGATATAAAAAGATATGTTCCATTCACTATGAGCATAAAAACTCAGGTTTAATACTTACCAACATTTTCGAGCGCAAGGCTCTATATAACATATCAGCAAATCTGCAAGTGGAACAACTGAAAACCACATAAAGATCCTGGAATTCTGGGCACTTCGTGACAATATTACATAGGAGTTCAACTTGAATGGATGTTTCAAGATATGGTAACGACCAACATTCTCAGCAACACCAAACCTGGTGATAGCAACAATATAGACTGTTTCACTTTAAAATAACTGAACAAATTGACAGGTTATCAAAAAGGAACCTTAAAAAATGAGAAAACAAAAATCAACTACCTTATCATCCATCAACTTTGTACCCATCTCCACTTTCTTTGGGCTGGTCCGCAACAAAACCTAAAACTTTGACATATACCCAAACAATGCGAAAAAAGTACTGTGAGCCATGGTTATTCATTTTATAACTCCAAAGAACAAAAATGTAAAAAAAAAATTCAGCAAATCAAACTGTTTTTTCATTTACACATTTCATCAAACAATAGGTGTATATCAGATAGTTAATGACATGTTCATATAGAACTAAATTCGTTTATACATTTATAGCAAATCTCAAACTCATACCTGATAATGCAGATTAATCTCATACTCCTTTAAAACTTAATACAGTAATCGAATCGGCAAAAACATGACATAATTAAGTACATGAGTGTATATATAATTTACGTAACCCGTAAAAATATACGCACATGACATATAAAATATGTCCGCAAAGTCATAGCACGTTAGTTATGGGTGGACTAAACTTAGTCTAAAGTCGGGACGTGTTCAATGACATTTTTCTCAGTATGTGGGATAACTTCTCGGTTTTAGTTTAAATTAATCACCTAATTGTTAAAAGTGAAATAATTCGAGTTTTTGGTTAAATATTAACCTAGAAAAATCGCCGGCTGTTATAACAACCATCCTTTTTCTTAGCTGCTGATGTTTGTTGTTTATTGCTGGTGCAACATTGTCACCCAAACAATGGTTATTAGGTACATGTATGCTATTCAGTGATGTAAAGAAAGGCGTAGGTGTGGCTGTTTTTTTTGTTTTGAGCTTAGCTGTAAGCAGTATCTATTGATACAGGGAAAACAACCCTTTTTTTGTTGGCTGCTGATGTTTGTTGTTTATTGTTGTTGCAACATTTTGTTTGTGTCACACCTTTCAGCTACTTGTTTTGGCAAATAACATTGAGAAGTGTTCAAAGCAGAATTTGTGCAGTTGCATATAGGCATACATTGTTTTTGTTCAATCACATTAGGCAAGTTTCTATCGCTACAAATTCCATGAATACTTGATTGTGTGACATTATCTGTTTTCCTAGCTGTAGATAAATAGTGAACATTTCTTTGATCATCAACTTTTGGGAAT
Source organism: Chrysanthemum seticuspe (assembly GCA_019973895.1). NCBI lineage: Eukaryota > Viridiplantae > Streptophyta > Magnoliopsida > Asterales > Asteraceae > Chrysanthemum > Chrysanthemum seticuspe. Next base: position 19,207,447 of record BPTQ01000007.1, on the reverse strand, counting down.
TACGTATTTCATCTGTATTTGATGATTAATACTATCAGCTAAATTTTTAGGTTCATCATAGTTGGATATTAAGTTTCTTTTTCGAGTAATGTCTACGGCTTAAATCTAAAAAGCTACCAACCTAGTAATTGTGCAGACAATAATCCTACGCGTTGTATAAAAAATAATATTTGCAAACTCCATGAATCAACATATTTCAAGTATAATTGTTATAGCTGAATAAGTTATGGAAAATATATATGCATGCATTAAGTGTTACTATAGGAAATCATTAAATATTGCAAACTCTTTTATATCCTGTCCAATCTCATGCATAAGTAACTTAGCAACAAAAATAAGAATAATAGAACTAATAATCATATTTAACATTGCATAAACTTTGAATCTAAACAACACACATGGATCATAAGGATTCCATATATTTTTTGCACTTTTTGTATACCAAAAAAAAAAAAAAAAAAAAAAAAAAAAAAGCCATAATTTGCTCGATCACGCTGGTTTTCAAATTCTTAGGTAGTAATTGCCGGTCGTCAATTGAAACTTCTAGGGTTATAGGGGGATACCTAATACCAATCCACTGCTCTTGAAATAATTTTATATATCCAAATTTGTTGGTTTTTTTTGGACCGGGTCATCCCACCCGAAATGACAAATAACAACTTTTTGCAAAGAGTAAAACGACAAAGCTCCGGTCCCCTCCTCAAAGGTATCCAACCCATCACTGTAGCAGTGTACCTGCGATTCAATATCGTCCATGTATAGCATCGTACCTTAGATTGAATCTCAGCCATATATGGTAAACGACACCATTTTCTTCGTTGGTTTTTGGAGCACTGTTAAAAGAACAGTGCAATGACGACGTTTTAGTCGTGGGTTTTGCTATATTACTCTTAAAAGAACAGTTAAACGAGGTCGCAACCTGTGTTTTTTTGGAAGATTTTGAGGGGGAGAATTGTAGTTTTTACGGTGAGCGGTGGGATTTTTTAGGCGTTAATACGCCATCGTTTGATTCTATGTTTAATACGTAATATTTATAATAACAAAAAAGTTACTAATATCAAACAGGATAATCCAGTGGTCTATTAAAAAAATAAAGTAATAATTACTAAAAGAGTTAAAGAAGTCAAAGTAAAGCAATACTGTGTACGATTTCAATAATTTCTTCTATATTATACAAAGTTTATACAACTTTGCCAATAACATTTTCCAATAACATATACGTAACTAAAGGGGTGTTTATTTAAGCTTATATATGGCTTATGAGCTTATTTAAATCATATGACATACACGTACACTTATACACACTTAACTATATCATATACCACAATTTTCGTCTAAGAACAGTACTTCGACATGTTCAAACAGGATAAGATGCCTGCATAGCAATACCACATAATCCTTCTTCCGCCGAGACATCTCTTTCGATTCTTATATACCCGTTCTCTCCCCACGATTCACCCCACGAGTTCTTCATGAGCCAATACTTAGTTCCATCTGTCGTGGTACCATACCCGACTGCAGTTATAGCATGGTTAAGATCAGTTCCACAAGTCCCACTAAAAACACCACCCGAATAATACTTGAAATCATATTCGTCTCCATCAACAGCAATTGAAACAGGTTGTTGCGTGACGGCCTACATAGAAAATTTAAGATTTTAGAGTAAGAACATTAGACTTATAATTAAGCTAGTACTTATATACTTTTGATCTAATATGTATTTATGTTATAAATGTTACACGTCCTAATATCGTTTCTCTCCCGGTTATTTAGTTACCTGCAGCAGGGCGAATTCGTTGTTAGCTGGAACTTCCTCATAACCAGAGATTGTAGCAGCTGGGACGCCTGCTTTCTCGGTGTCACAGACACCTTGTTCTCCAGTGTATGGATAGGCTGATTCTGCACTTATCCCATTTTGTTGTTGGATGAATTTGAAGGCGTTTTCCATAGTACCACCTCTACAACCGTGATTGCCATTAATGTCACAATCAAGTAGTTCTTGTTCTGATAACGATACTAGTTCTCCAGTTTTGAGCTTGTTGAATCCTTCCATTGCTGCCACGGCCGAAAAGGCCCAACAACATCCTGTTTTCAAAACAAAGAAAAACTTTGTAAGTAGAATAGAGATAGCATGATGGATAGTTATACATGTTGCAATGTTGGTACTTGGTAACATGCCAGTACGAGACCAGGAGGCCTTCGAATAATGAGGTGGCATATAAAGATAAGAAGTAGACTCACCGCACAAGCCTTGGTTCTTAATGGACGTTACTGCCCCTTCTTTTCTCCAATCTACTTCGTCAGAGACTGCACTGACATTTGCATATCGAAAAACACCGGACGCTTCACGTGCGTTTGATTGTTTCTTGTAACCAAGATGGGAAGCACGAAACTCCTCGTCAGTTAAATCAGCAAACTTATTGACCTCAAGTGTATAGCCTTGGTCAAGACCTCCATTGTGTGCTTCTACAAGTGCTACGGTGTTCTTAAATATTTCAAAACGTTTTTGTTTTTCTTTTTCGTCTGCGTAAACACGGCCATGACGAGCCATCCATTGCTCGTGCCTGGCCAGCATGGTTGGGTCATTGAGGGTGCGTGAAGTGGCTTGGAAAGCCAGGACTACTAGTAGGAAAAACATGGCTAAGGTCGATCCCATTAGTTGTGAGTTTGTCATGTTTCAGTGTGTGTTTCTAAGAGAACTAGTTTGCTAGAATATTGGTGTGCGATAATATGGCATGCATGGATGTGGTTTTATAGGCGCAGTACGTGTCCTGTAGCTACTTTTAGTACCATACTACCATGATGCATGGAAGATGAATAATATAAAAGTTTTTTTATTTTCTTTTCTTTTTTTAACCGATCGAACTTTTGGCTGACTAATCCATTGGGTTTAAACCTATCGCCACACAGACTTTAACCAGTTAAAGCCCTTATATTCTATGAGGATTGGTGACCACTTTAAAATTGTTTGCACTTAACATAATTGAACTTGTTACCTCAAACATTTTAGAGTGATAGGCCACCCTTAGAATGGTTAATAATATAAAAGTTTAAGTTAATTAAAACATGTTAATTTGGGTTAAACCGTTCGTTGTTGCACATAAATTGGACTCGACGTATTGGAGTATCTTTTTACGACTACAAAAAAGCCCATAAACAGCCCCTAATCAAGACCGGTTATAAAAACACCGTCTTTATACTGAAAAAATAGCGAGAATGGGTAGCATAAATGCCGGTTTTTAAGAAAACACCGGTCTTTATAATAAGGAATGCATACAAACCGGTCGTGTAAGTGAAACCAGTGTCTTTGTATAGTCAAAGACAATAGTTTTTTTTTTTTTTTTTTTTTTTTTTTTTTTTTTTTTTTTTTTTTTTTTCACACACAGAACAATGGTCTCTTTGTATTTCATTTAAGAGTCAATCTTAAACTCGTGTTTAAAACTATTGTTTACATCATATCTATTTGGTGCATACCTAAAGTTCAAGAATACCATCATACTTAATTGAAAAAAAAGGTCTAAAATTCGTGTTGAACCTTTTTAAGCTCGATTTACTTTTGGACATCTTTCATAAAACTAGCGGTACCGGTTAACGATAGTAATTAGTACTAGTTGTGAGTAGTATTTGTTTAAGTGTTTCATAACATATGATATATCGATGATTTGATCCCAAACCCAATCTATCGACACAAAACATAGTCTTTCAGACGGCAAAACAGTCTTCTGAAGTAACTTTTTTTTTATAGAACCCGGCCAGTACCAGAGTCATTAGCGTCACTAAAGGAACCAATTATGAACCGGTGGATCGACTGATCAAAGACCACAACAAATATTCAAATAAGTTAGCGACAAATATTCAAATAAGTTAGCGTTTATGACTCGGTGCTCCGAAGGGATTGGAGAACATATCATTATCATTTTATAAAAGGCTAATTGTCTGAAAAGTATCTTGTCATTTTTTATATTTGAGTTGTATCTACCATGATTAGATTGTTAATAATTACTAACTTTCTGAATTTCAATTATTATGTTTATCGATTGACGTACTTTTGGTATCTAATCAAATATTATTGAGAATAAAATCACGTGTTTTTGGGAGTCGATACACATGATAAATAAAATTCAAAAAATTAGTTATTAAATTTTCCGATCCTAACAATGGTACATACAGCTTAAAAAAGTTTAAAGTGAGATACATTTTCAGATAACAAACTCATTCATAAACGAAATACTGTAAAATTTTAATTCAACTTTTTAATTTTTTTTCTCTATCCAAAAACTAATTCCGCCCGATGTCTTCTCGAAAACAATCAAAAATCTATCATTATCCCTCCACATACTCTCAATCTTTTTCCCTAAATCAAAAATTGTTGCCTCCTAACCATTACTAACGCTGTGAATCTCGATTTTGTTTTGGGTGGTATCTCTAAATTAATGATGTGTACAGTTACTAAACACTCGTAACTCGTGTAAGTAATTTTTTGCTTGGTAGTGTGACATTATTCAATTGATGTTGATGTGTTCTTGCCATGATTTTAAACATACTTGAATCAAAGCTACTTTTGCGTGTCATATTTCTTATATAAACAACGAGTCTACAAGTAGTTTATCTGTAAACACTCTTTGAAAGTCTTTAGCATTACTGGTTATGTTATATTGTTATGTGTATGGCAAGATAATATATTGAGTTAGGACCTCTAAATACTAGTAGATGTTAAGTTGCTTGTTATTGGATTTTAAAGACACTAGCAGATTATTGGATCAATTCACATATGGCAGAAAGCGTGTGTGACCAATGAACTTTTGGATGTATGAGTTAGTTTGTGTGGCTGGCTTTCGTTTAATAATCGGTAGCATGTGACATGGAAGATGCATGCTTATTTTAATTAAGTCAAGGCTGCTGCATAAAGTTTTTAAAGAGATTATATGCAAATCATAAATTATGGTCGTGTATAAATACATACATACAGGTACTTTAGTAATCTCTTAGGATTTGTGGGGTAAGTCATATATATTGTCCAGAATCTTACTTGCTGTAAAAGTTGTAGTAGTGGTTTGAAGTTTGTTTAAGCCTTTTCATCCTTCCATTTTCTCTATCTAGTTTTAAAGTGTCGCAGTCAATTTTTAGATTTATATGGTTATGTATTTGCAGTAGTCTAATTTTCTTAGGGGGTGTTTGGTAGGATGGAAAGGAAAGCTAAGAATCGTCAATGAATTGATTCTCATGTTTGTTGCACATAAGGAATGGAAATAGAGAATTCCTTCTCTTTTATCATTCCCATAAAGAATCACTAGAAAAGTAAAAAAAGGTGTGGGGTATAAAAAGCAATAGCACGTGTGTAGCACATTCACCTATTTGTTCATCCCCATTTATGCTCTATTATATCTTCACCCATTTTGTCAGCGATCTGTCTTGCCAGTAACTATTTTTCCGGCGCATACTCATATTCCGGCGACCAATCTGGGTTTTATTATCATATTTCAGCGAAATATACAAAATCCCAAAAAACTTAAAATCAACCAAATCAAAAAACTATTATTATAATAGATGCAAATCCTTTAACTTAAACTCCGGTCAAACCAACAAGTTATTCCCCGCACACCAACTTGATCTCTGAAACCTACATAAAATACTAATATAACAAGTTTGTTTTTCCTAAGTCTTTGTTATTTGGTCTTGTAGTTAAACGATTTGGTTGACTGGAATTTTAGTGCTATGATTTAGTAGTTAACAAATGAGAATATTTATGTATTTAGGACATAGTAATGATTGTGTACTAGGAAAGTTGATTAAGATAAAAACAAAAAAATAATTTTTGATCGGAAATTGGCCGGAAATTTGTCGGAGAAGTAGATGTGAGGTTGTGTTGACCTGCAACCATTAGTATTAGTAAAAGTATCCTTACATCGTAACCGTTAATTAATTACATGTTCTTTCAATTTTTACTTTGATTCTTTGTTCATACCAAACAAAGGATTTGAATTTCTAACTCATTCCGGTACTCAATTCTATGCACCTACCAAACAACGAACCTTTCTCCGTTTTCTTTAAATCATTCTCTTTCTATGCTATTCCATTCTCAATATCATTTCCATTCTTTACGATTCATTCGTACCAAACGTCCCCTTAGAGCTTAGGTGTTTGTGTCTTATTTTTTTTCTGCTTGTCGCTACTTCATTTTCTTTATTATTAAATGTGGATGCCTTCACTAAAAAAAGGATGTTAGTTGCTTATGAAAAAACTACTTAATAGCTGCCTTGCACGAAACTATTACAAACATTTGTTAGCTTTATAATGTTTGATAATACACTCACATTTGCAGCTTTTTTGGTCTTAAGGATGAACTCAAGATCAGCAGGATTAAGTCTGAGTGCTGATATAATTCCAGTTGCTAATCCACTATCAATGCTACCATACACTTGTAGCGGTATGGTTCATTCATCTTTTAACTTAATGACTCAAACATGTTCAATGATATGATGAAATGACTCAACCTTGTTCAATAATTAAATGCTTACTTACATATTTATATTTGTGATTGTTTTAATGATATGTTTGTAACGAATGTTTTAACGGGTTTCTTGTTCTTAAATGACCCAGGTACTTGTGCAACAGTCCTTACACGTGTGAAATATTTATAGCGGCTAAGGAGTGTGTGTTGCCACTTTCAGCTTTCAATTTTCTGCTGGGATCTAGCTCTCGATCTTCTGATGTGATCTATCTTCCCTACTCTACGCTCTGTTCTCGAGTTTTTTTTTTAAAGTAATGGAAGGGGAGGGGAAGGGAAATAAAAAAAATGGCGTTCTTGAGTTTTTTTTAAGATGGAAAGGTAGGGGACGGGAAGGTGAGAGGGAGGGAAGAGATTGGCTTTTGTGTGTTATTTTGTTCCGTCCAATTTTGGGCGGATTGGGAAGGGAAACAGGTTTTCAACATTACAGGCCTTTATTAAATTACAATATTATCCTCAAGAATTCATTTTCATCATTTGGATGTATATTTGCGTTGTCTGATCCATTGTTCCTATACAATTAAGCGATCTTGATAGTGATACTGGTTGTGATTGTTTATGATTACAAAGGTAACATGTTTATCTTATAGGAATTTGGATGGGTTTTATTAGATACTCCTACTATATAACCGTAAAATCGATTAATAAATCGCGTGAAAACGTAGAGGATGATGCCTAATTTCTCTCATTTAATAAATTATCTGCTTCGATTTTAGGAAAAAGAAAACAATACAGAATGTATTTGTATATGTAATCACACGCATAGAAACGATGCACGATAAGCAAGCGATGCAGGATGCCAATTTATACTACTAATTACTAATTAGGTGTAAACCAAGATTCTATGTCTTTGGACCAATGATTATATAATAGATAACATATGTGCGTGGAAGTTCATTCTTGTGCGCGGAAGTTCATTCTTGTAAAAAGGTTGATGCCATGGTACAATGTTTGTGCTAGTAAATTAGTTTTGATATCTTTTAAGTTTTAATGGAGGTCTAACATAAGAAAAATGCTACAAGTGAGTGAAACATAATGGTTCTTGCTGTTTATAACTATGATCAGTTTTATCTTAGTTGTTGTTAATCACGTGCCGCTAAATTTTTTTAATCACATGCCACTAGTTTGAGAAATTGAGACTGGACAAAAGTAGACAGACTAGCAAAGTTGTCTCTTGTTTGTTTTGTCGTAACGTAATATGTATTAGCTTCTTGTTTTTGTGAAATAGCATATTGGTAATGCGAGGGTATATTGGTAATTTGTGTAGCTTCATTTCCTTTCCTTGCTACTTAAAAAAAAACTTAAGTAAATAACCACTTTCTTCACTATGTCATCCCCTACTTTGCCCTTCCCATCCCATCCCCTTCCATTCTTTAAATTTTAGACTTGAGAACATAGCGTATAGCTTGTGTTAAGTCAATATCAAATTAAGTTTTAGGAGTTGTCTTGTTAATGATATTTTCTGGTTGGGCAGATTTGAATGTCACGCGAGATACATGATTTACAGGGGCCGTTTGGAATTCAATGATTACGAGTGATGTTTTGCATTGTCTTTTGAATTAATTGCTTATAGGGGATGTTTGGGAATACTTATAAAAGTAATTGCTTATTGGGGTTGTTTAGAATTGCTTATTGAAGTAACTGATTATAGGGCTCTTTAGGATTGCTTTTTGAATTAACTGTATAATGAGGTTATTTTTTATTGCTATTGAATTAACTCCTTATAGAGTTGTTTGATATTGCTTATTGAAACTGCTTAGAAGCAGTTTCAATAAACAGACACAAACAACCCTAATAAGCATATTTAATAAGCAATCACAAACAGTTTATTTATAAGCAGTCTCAAAAAGCAATCCAACAACCTAGTAAACCGTAGCTCAAACATCTAAAAAAATAGAAACCTTTTATGGAGACCAGTTTTAATCAGACATCGGTCTCTATATTCTTTTCAAACAAACGCAAACAAAAAGGGTAGTCGCCCTAGGAATAGTCGGCTCGCAATATCGATTCGGAAACCCAGGTATACAAAAAAAATGATTTATTTCAAAAGAAAGATCGTTTGTTAGGATAAAACCGGTCTCGATGTTTTTAATGGAGACCGGTTATGAAACCAGTTTCTATGTGTTTTGGTCATAGAGATACCCCCTCACAGAGAGTTGTTCGAAAACCGCTCTTCATGAACCATTCTAACCGGTCTCCATGGTCTTTTTTGTATAATTTAACTTAGCTTAGTCATAGTTTAATACATTTGATAAATCATTAAGGGGGCGTTTGGTTCGCTGTAATTCGTTGTAATTGTAATCTGAATTACATTCCAATCATGTTTGGTTGGCAAGGTGAAAGGAATTGTAATTTAGATTACATTACAGTGACTGTTTGATTTGCATTGTAATTGTAATTCAGTCATTACAATTGCATCAAGTTAGGGAATCTAGATTACATAGGAAGTTGGATGGAAAGTTTTGAATTCCGTCGTAATTCAGAATTTGTTTACTTTAATAATAATAATAAAACTAATAAATAATAATAAGACAAAATTACACGGTTGGTCCCTGTTGTTTGCTCGTATTGCAAGTTTGGTCCCTAAGTCATTTTAATTACCTCACAGATACCTATTTTTGAAATGTTGCACTCTTTTAGTCCCTAATTTGGATGGCCGTTAGTGCAGTCCATTAAGTGTTTTGCGCTGTTAGTCCTTCGTTAATAAATTTTGCACCGTTAGTCCTTATTTTTTAAAATATAGTTTTCCACAGTTAGTCCCTCCATTAATAATAGTTATCGCCCGATTTTTTACGTTTTTGTCCGTTTTCGTTCGTTTTTTATCCGTTTCCCCCCGTTTTTTTACGTTTTTCGTCCGTTTTCTTTCGTTTTTTATAGTTTTTGTCCGTTTTTCTTACGTTTTTATTGGTTTTCATCCGTTTTTGTCCGTTTTTCTACCATTTTTCTTAAAATTTTGTCCATTTTTCTTATGTTTTGTCTGTTTTCTTTCGTTTTTGCCCGTTTTCATCCGTTTTTGTCCATTGTTCTTACGTTTTGTCCGTTTTTCGTACGTTTTTATCGGTTTTCATCCGTTTTTGTCCGTTTTTCTTACATTTTGTCCGTTTTTATTTCGTTTTTGTACTATTTCAACATATTGAAACTATTTTCAAAAAAGAAAAAAAAATTGGAAAAAAATATTTCCGAAAAAAAAAATTGAAAAATAATAAAAAAAATTTCAAATTTCAAAAAAAAATTTGAATACAAAATTTCAAAATTTCAAAAAAAAATTTCAAAATTTTTTATTCAAAAATTTTTTTGAAATTTGAATATTTTTTATTTTTTTTCAAAATTTTTTTTCGGAAATATTTTTTTCTAATTTTTTTTTTTTGAAATTTTTTTTTACAATATGTCCAAATTTGGAAAAATATTGAAAAAAAAGTTTTGAAACAAAAAAAGTATTTCGACATATTGAAAATTTTGAAAAAAAAAATTTTTCAATTTTTTTTTAAGATTGTTTTTTAAAAAAAATATTGAAAAATATTTTTTTTACTCAAAAATTTTTTTTGAAATTTGTTATTCAATATTTTTTTTTAAATTTGAAATTTTTTTTTTTTTTTTTTTCAAAATTTTTTTTCGGAAATATTTTTTTTTTTGAATTTTTTTTTCCAAAATTTTTTTCTTTTTGGAAAAAATTTCAATATGTTGAAATAGTACAAAAACGAAAGAAAAACGGACAAAAACGGATGAAAACCGATAAAAACGTACGAAAAACGGACAAAGCGTAAGAACAACGGATGAAAACGGGCAAAAACGAAAGAAAACAGACAAAACGTAAGAAAAACGGATAAAAATTTAAGAAAATTGTTAGAAAAACGGACAAAAACGGATGAAAACCGATAAAAACGTATGAAAAACGGATAAAACGTAAGAAAAACAGACAAAAACTATAAAAAAACGAAAGAAAACGGACGAAAAACGTAAAAAAACGGGGGGAAACGGATAAAAAACGAACGAAAACGGACAAAAACGTAAAAAATCGGGCGATAACTATTATTAACGGAGGGACTAACTGTGGAAAACTATATTTTAAAAAATAAGGACTAACGGTGCAAAATTTATTAACGAAGGACTAACAACGCAAAATACTTAACGGACTGCACTAACGGCCATCCAAAATAGGGACTAAAAGAGTGCAACGTTTCAAAAATAGGTATCTGTGGGGTAATTAAAATGACTTAGAGACCAAACTTGCAATACGAGCAAACCACAGGGACCAACCGTGTAATTTTGTCTAATAATAATAATAATAATAATAATTAAATAATAATAATAATATAATAATAAAATAAAATAATAATAATAAAATAATAATAATAAAATAATAATAATAATAATAATAATAAATAATAATAATAATAATAATAATAATAATAATAATAAAATAATAAAAATTTAATATTAATAATAATAATAAAATAATAACAAAATAATAATAATAATAATAATAATAATAGTAAAAATAATAAAATAATAAAAAATAATAAATAGTAATAATAATAATAAGAAACGATAATTAATAATTAATAATAATAATCTTAAAAATAAATAATAAAATAATAATAATAAGACATTATTATTATTATTATTATTATTATTATTATAAAATAATAAAAATAATAATAATAATAATAAATAGTAATAATAATAATAATAAATTATAATTAAATAATTAATAATAATAATATTAAAAATAAATAATAAAATAATAAATAATAATAATAATAATACATTATTATTATTATTATTATTTAATAATAATAATAATAATAATAATAATAATAATAATAATAATAATAATAATAATAATAATAATAATTATTATTATTTATTAGAGTTAATTACATAAATCGTCCTTGTGGTTTGGTCAAAGTTACGGATCTTGTCCCTATACTTTTTTTAGCGCGTTTCGTCCCTGTGGTTTACAAATCTTACGGATCTTGTCCCTGATCTGACCCGGTCCCAAAAAAGGACCTCCCTTGCAAATCTCTCTAACGTGAGGGCTGACGATCGTTATAAAAACCACAGGGACGATTTATGTAATTTACTCCTTAAAAAAAAGTTTTTTCTTTTTAGTTTTATTATTCAAAATTTTTTTAATTTTATTACGATTAAATTTTTTAATAAATAAAACTTTTTTTTTTAAATTTAATTTTAATTTTATTATAATAAATTAAAAAAAAATCAAATTTTAATTTTATTATAATAAATTAAAAAACTATTTTTAATTTTTTTTAAAATTTTAAAAAAAATCAAAAAAATTATTATAAAATTAAAAAAAATTATTTTAATTTTATTATAATATTTTTTTTAAAGACTGTTTTTTCTTTATAAAAATTAATTTTAGAAAAAGAATTAAAGTAAAATAATAAAAAAAAACTTTTTGAAGGCTTTTTGATTACTGCTCGGTTCTCTCATGGTTTGGCGGCTTGGAATGATGGATTTGAAGGCTTTTTGATATTCTACCTCTTGGTTGATTTCTTTTGTTTTGTGTTTCTTGCAATTTTCGGTTTTGTTTTGGAACTTTTTTGTTAATAAAATCTTAGCCTTTCGAAAAAATAATAATAACATTACCAAAGTACTTGTAAAATTTACGAGAACATTTGTTTCATGAGAAAACTTAAAAAAAAAACCTTGATTAAAGTCCAAACTGAACACATTCTCACCACTAAAGGGAAAGCGAATTTATTTCTTCAGTTTCAAGTATGTCATGACGTCTTAAGATATGTACAATATCAAAAGAGAAATAACATAAAACGAGAATGTCAAAAAAATACCACAGTTTTTAATAAAATTAATTTTTTTAAAGAAAAAACAGTTTTTTTTTAAATATAATAAATATAAAATTTGTTTTTTTTTTTTTTTAATTTATTATAATAAAATTAAAATTAAATTTAAAAAAAAAAGTTTTTTTATTAAAAAATTTAGTCGTAAGCCCTCATGTTTTTTTTTAAAGAATAAATTACATAAATCGTCCCTGTGGTTTGTATAAAGATCGTTAGCCCTCATGTTAGAGAGATTTGCAAGGGAGGTCCTTTTTTGGGACCGGGTCAGATCCGTAAGATTTGTAAACTACAAAGACGAAACGCGCTAAAAAAAAGTATAGGGACAAGATCCGTAACTTTAACCAAACCACAAGGACAATTTATGTAATTAACTCTATTTATTATTTAATAATAATAATAATAATAATAATAATAATAATAATAATAATAATAAATAATAAATAAATAATAAATAATAATGATATTAATAATAATAATAATGTATTATTTTTATTTATTATTATTTTACTATTTATTTTTAATATTATTATTATTAATTCATAATTATTATTTATTTTATTATTATTATTACTATTTAATATATTATTATTAATTATTAGTATTATTTTATTTATTATTATTATTATTATTATCATCATCATTATTATTATTATTTTATTATATTTTTATTATTTATTACTGTTATTATCATTATTGTTGTTATTATTATTATTATTAATATTCTTTATTATTATTGTTATTATTATTATTATTATTATTATTATTATTAATTTTTAATATTATTATTATTTTATTATTATTATTATTATTACTATTTATTTTTTTTATATAAAACATCACTTCATTAGAAAATCCGAGTATTATTATTATTATTATTTGAGTATTATTATTTTATTATTATATTATTATTATTGCTATTTATTATTATTATTATTATTATTTGAGTATTATTATTTTATTATTATATATTTATTATTAATTTATTATTATTATTATTATTATTATTATTATTATATTAACTTTTTAGGTTTTATAAAAAAAAATTAATTACATTACGTTGCGAGTTAATCAAACACATTGACAGATTACATCTATTGCAATTACAACACATTACAATTATAACAGATTCTAATTCTTTAAATTATAATTACATCAAATTACAATTACTTCCAAAGATTACAATTCCTTCAAAAAATATTCTGTTAACCAAACGCCCCCTAAGGGTTAAATCTGGTTTTTGAATTGATTATCTTTTGTTACGATCCTTGTTTCTATTATTACTATTTGCACTTGAAATCATAAAATTGAAAATGCTTTGGTTAAGAACGGTTATATAAGGATAATTATCTAAAATGTAACTAACTTGTTACATTTTCGAGTGTTGCGTAGTTAACTTTTTTTTTTAATTATATATATTTTTTTGCTATTTTTATATATCATGCGTGTTATTTACATGTTAAGAAATCATTTTTCTTATATAGTAATGGTTCAAGTTCAATCATTTGTTTATCTAAAAATTAATAAAAAAATATTCTAAAAACTTTAAAGTACACCTTAAAAAAAAAAAAAAAAAAAAAAAAAAAAACTTCGTATATGGTATTGTAAATTTTAAAACATGATATGATTTAGACCGAGAAGAAGTTTTAATGAAATACTCAATTATATGTCCACACTCCTCACGGATCGTGTCAAATAAGCACCCTCAAATTGTTCGAACATATAACCAACGCAAACTATAATAATAAGAGAGAAAACTCTATACATTGTTTCTTATTTTCAATTTTTATTTTAGGTGTGGAAGAAAATATCGTGGCGGCATAAACTAGTCAATTTATAGAAGGAAAAAAAAGTATAGGTGGAATAGTCAATTAAAGCATCATGTGACAATGACTTGAAAAGGAGTGTGATACAAGCCCCAAAAAACTGAAGTCGTTGGAGACCAAGTGACGAAGACTTAGGTTTCATTTGTTTTTTAAAAGAAGCACTTTCTCACCTCTTTTCATTTATTTTCTTTTCGGGCGCGCAGATCTTTTTATTATTTTTTGGACAAAATTACACGGTTGGTCTCTGTGGTTCGCTCGTATTGCAAGTTTGGTCCCTAAGTCATTTTAGTTACCCCATAGATACCTATTTTTGAAACGTTGAACTCTTTTAGTCCCTAATTTGGATGAGCGTTAGTGCAGTTCGTTAAGTGTTTTGCGCTGTTAGTCCTTCGTTAATAAATTTTGCACCGTTAGTCCTTATTTTCTAAAATATAGTTTTCCCCAATTAGTCCCTCCGTTAATAATAGTTATCGCCCGATTTTTTACGTTTTTGTCCGTTTTCTTTCGTTTTTTATCCGTTTCCCCCCCTTTTTTTACGTTTTTATTCCGTTTTTTACGTTTTTATCCTTTTTCGTCGGTTTTTATATGCTTTCGTATGTATTTTACGTTTTTATCCGTTTTTGTCTGTTTGTTATCCGTTTTCGACCCTTTTTTTACATTTTTTTTCGTTTTCGACTTCTTTTTACGTTTTTGTCCGTTTTTTTCCCCGTTTTCGCCCGTTGTTTTACGTTTTTGTCTGTTTTTCTTACATTTTGTCCGTTTTTTATTCGTTTTTGTCCGTTTTTCTTACATTTTATCGGTTTTCTTCCGTTTTTGTCCGTTTTTCTTACATTTTGTCCGTTTTTCTTACATTTTGTCCGTTTTTCCCAAAAAGAAAAATTGGAAAAAAATATTTCCGAAAAAAAAATTGAAAAAAAATAAAAAAAAATCAAATTTCAAAAAAAAAAAATTTGAATAAAAAATTTAAAAAAAAAAATTGAACAAAAATATTTTTTTTTTAAAAAACGGACATATTTTTTTTAAATTTCCGAAAAATATTAAAAAAAACGTACATATTGAAAAAAAAATTCCGAAAAATATTTTTTTTCAAATATATATATTTTTTTAAATCTTAAAAAATTTCCGAAAAATATTGAAAAAAACGTACATATTAATATATTTTTTTAAATATATTTGAAAAATATTTTTTTTATTCAAATTTTTTTTTTGAAATTTTTTATTCAAATTTTTTTTTTGAAATTTGAAAATTTTTTTATTTTTTTTCAATTTTTTTTTCGGAAATATTTTTTTCCAATTTTTCTTTTTGGAAAAAAATTTTAATATGTTGAAATAGTACAAAAACGAAAGAAAAACGGACAAAATGTATGAAAAACAGACAAATTGTAAGAAAAACGGACAAAAACGGAAGAAAACCGATAAAAACGGAAGAAAACCGATAAAAACGGACAAAACGTAAGAACAACGGACAAAAACGGATGAAAACAGCAAAAACGAAAGAAAACAGACAAAACATAAGAAAAACGGACAAAAATTTAAGAAAAATGTAAGAAAAACGGGAAAAAACGGATGAAAACGATAAAAACGTAAGAAAAACGGACAAAACGTAAGAAAACTGGACAAAAACTATAAAAAAAAACGAAAGAAAACGGACGAAAAACGTAAAAAAACGGGGGGAAAACGGATAAAAAACGAACGAAAACCGACAAAAACGTAAAAAATCGGGCGACAACTATTATTAACGGAGGGACTAATTGGGGAAAACTATATTTAAAAAAATAAGGACTAACGGTGCAAAATTTATTAACGAAGGACTAACAGCGCAAAACACTTAACGGACTGCACTAACGCCCGTCCAAATTAGGGACTAAAAGAGTGCAACGTTTCAAAAATAGGTATCTATGGGGTAATTAAAATGACTTAGGGACCAAACTTGCAATACGAGCAAACCACATGGACCAACCGTGTAATTTTGTATATTTTATTTTTAGACAAAAGAGCTTTATTTCACTTATTTCTTTTTCTAAATTTCAAACATCATCCTTAACTTATTATCTCTTCCTTTCACAAACCCTACATCAAATTCTCAATATACATTTTTATACGTTTTTTTCCGTTTTATACGCTTTCATACATTTTTATCCGTTTTCGTCCGTTTTTATACTTTTTCATCAGTTTTCGTCCGTTTTTATACGTTTTCGTCTATTTTTATACGATTTCTTCCGTTTTTATTCGTTTTCATACGTTGTATCCGTTTTTATACATTTTTATAGGTATTCATTCATTTTTATACGTTTTTTTACATTTTTATCCGTTTTTACACCGTACATTTTTATACTTTCTCATCCGTTTTTGTTTGTTTTCGTTCTTTTTTATACGTTTTATCCGCTTTTATCCCTTCTGTTTTTATACGTTTTCATTTGTTTTATACGTTTTCTTGTGTTTTTATCCGTTGTTATCTACTTTTATCCGTTTTATACGTTTTCATCCGTTTTTATATGTTTTCATCCTTTGTATACGTTTTCATTCTTCTTTATACGTTTTTATGCGTTTTTATACATTTTCATCCGTTTTTCATACGTTTTTATCCATTTTCAACCGTTTTTCTTACGTTTTCGTACGATTTTATCCGTTTTTGTACGGTTTCGTATATTTTATACGTTTTTGTACCTTTTATTCGTTTTTGTACGTTTTTAAGTGTTTTTATACGTTTTCGTAAGTTATCCGTTATTTACCAAATTTATATGTTTTCATACATAAAAAACATACAAAAATGTACAAAAACGGACGAAAGCATATAAAAACTTATGAAAACAAATAAAAGCAGACGAAAATGTATAAAACCGGACAAAAAACACATAAAAATGGACAAAAACGCATAAAATACGAATAAAAACGTATACGATTGGATGAAAACGTATAAAAACTTATTAAAACGAATAAATACGTATGAAAACATAAGAAAAACGAACGAAAGCCTATAAAAGTGTATGAAAACGTACAAACATGGACGAAAACATATCAAAATGTATGAAAACGTATAAAACCGGATAAAAACGTAAGAAAAACGAATAAAAACATGCGAAAACGTATAAAAATTGACAGTATGAAATCGGACAAAAACGTATGAAAACGGGCCAAAACGTATAAAAACGGATGAATGCGCGTAAAACGGATGAAAACGTATAAAACGGACGATAACTTGTCTTTGATACTCCATATTTTAAGTTATTGCTTGTTTCATACTTAACATTTTGGTATCATTTGACAAAAAGATTTATATTATCAAATCACAATCAGTAGTAAAAAAAAAAAAAAAAAAAAAAACAACTTTAATAGCACAAAAAATAAATTGTCTTCTTTCATGCAGATGAAGACTTTAGAGTGATAATCATAAGCTTTTTTGACACTAGGCCACCCTTGGGTGGTTAATAAGTTTAAGTTAAATAAAACATGTTAATTTGGGTTAATCCGTTCGTTGTTGGACATAAATTGGACTCGACGTATAGGGTAAAAATGTTTACTTTTCTTTAACCTAGAAGCATGCATGCATGCATGTTTCACTTTATTCGGATGGAGTACCTTTTTATGTTTAAAGAACATAATTTAACATAATTTACCTAGTGTGTGACGAGCAACATTTCGTACGCGGTTCTGAATGAGCCGAACACTATTCACACAAATTGTTCAAGAGGTAACCGATCATTCCTATTATTTTCAATAAAATCCTAGTTGTACGGGCACACTTGATATTTCCCCATTAATGAAGTGTATTTCGGCAATTCGTCAATTGGCATACGGAGCCAATGCTTATGCTCTTGACGAAAATCTGCAAATGGGTGCGTCAACAGCTCGTGAGTGTCTCCAAAAACTTTATCAAGTCATCATGGAGTTATATGGTGAAGAGTTTTTGCAAAAGCCAGCATATACTGGCATTGAAAAACTCTATGCTCATCACTTACAAAGGCATGTGTTTCCTGGGATGATAGGAAGCATTGATTGTACAGATTTGCCATGGTCGAATTGCCCACATGCTTTAAAAGCTCAATTTGCTAGGGGTGATCATCAGGATGAATAACGACGTGAATGTTTTACGTCAATCGCCTACCAAGATTTATGGATTTGGCATGTGTTCTTTGATGTTTCCGGGATGAATAACGACGTGAATGTTTTACGTCAATCGCCTATTTTCAATGATCTCAAAGCGGGGAGAGCATCGGATGTGGAATTTGATGCTAACAACGTGACTTATTGTAACACCCCAACCCGACAAGGGTAGAAGTGTCACATTCTGGTGTCATATCAGAACATACAGATAAAATCCAGGGTGTTACATTCTGGTGTCATATCAGAACATACAGATAAAATCCTTACAAAGAAAACCTTAAAAATGAAGTATTAAATCATATAAACAATCAACTGATAAGGAAGATTTCAAAATCCAAAATGTCTAAAATAAAATGAAATCTCAAAACAATAGCCCGACAAGATAAATCCAATAATAAGGTAACTAGGGTTGGCCCACTCAAATAATCCAACTCTCAGCCCATCAAAGCCCATCTTCAAACCTAACACCTGCCGCAGGAAAAGAAATGCGGCTGAGCTTAAAAAGCCCAGTGAACAGATATAACAAAGCGAAAGCCAAATAAAAGCATAAACGAAATGAAACAAAGGAAACTGATAACAAGGTCGCAGCGAAAAGAGAACAATGAGTCAATGAGGATCCTGCAGAACACGATTATACAGATATCCAAAACGAACAGATAACAAGGAGAACGAAGCAAAGCCAAGCATCGAAGACATATAAACAAACACGTACAAACCAGGCATACAAGACTGAAATATAAGCAAGTATAGCAGGCGTCGTAATCCACACAACATATACGGCATACAATCAATTCAGGAAAACAGAAGACATACAAGTCAAACAGACATCTCAAGGCAAGCGGAAGAAATTAATTAATAAGTGAGCATGGCAATCACACAGGTTAAAACCCTTAGTTGAAAACATAACAAGTATCATAGCAGCAGTCAAAACATGGCAGTCACACGTAGCAAGTAGGAAAACAGTATGAACATAATAATTAAATGAATTAAAGGCATAGTAGAGTAATTAAACAAGTTAACAAGCTAGACGTCATAAGTTAAACCATTTACCCAATCAAACCGTAGCATAAACCGAAATGCAAACATGGCAGGTCAACAACAAGCAGATAAGGATACAACGGATAGTCATAGTCCACGAGATCAACTGAACGTAGTACACATAATAAACAGACAAAACTATCGATTACACATTAGCATGATCACCAGACAATACAGAGGGTCACATAACAGTGAGATCACATATCATCAGATAGAAACAGGTAACTCAGATAACCGCATATTAATCACATCATAGCAGGATAATCAATGGTCACATAAAACATGAATAGTATAATCAAATTCAATAAGCATATAATAACCCGGTACGTGAATGGAACCATAGTCTGAAGTAACGAAATGAAAGTGTGACAGATCAATGTAATGGAGTATCTATATCTTGGTAAAAGTAAATCATATAAGGGTATTGAGTACTGAACAAGTAATACAGATTATGGAGCGTTGGGGAACACGGAAGGTACAATATAGGTTTATCAAAAGTGTAAGAGTTATCAGAAATCTACCCGAGCCCAGAACATATCACATCATATCATATCATAAGTAACCATTGTATTCGGAGGTGTGACCTCGGAATACCATATATAGTAGGAGGGGAGACCTCAGTAACAAATGGAGTAGCTAGCTCCCAGAATTGTGAAGACGCGGATTGCACCCGACATCATTCACCAGAAAAAGCTCCAATCAGATCAAATCCCTCGAAACATATCAAATCTAGGATGCATCCATACGCCCCCCAGAAACATAGTGGCCAAATCATATACATATAGTGAGCTCATAATCATATCAGAATGGGGACGGTGTGGAACATCACTCAACCACACTAAAGTCATGCCATTGGTGCATCAATGACACGGCCAGGTTACCTTCCTGACTAGGAAACATATTTGGCTCGGGTATCAGACTGAAGGGTCAAAGCATATACATATCATAAGGGTTCATATCATAATTCACATCAAAGTTTCATATCATAGTTTCATATCAGAGTTTCATATCAGAGTTTCATATCAGAGTTTCATATCAGAGGTTCATATCAAAGTTTCATATCAAAGTTCCATATTAAAGGTTCATATCACAGATTCATATCAAAGGGAGCATAGCAAAGTCATAGGGAAGCCCTAATAAGGAGGCTTAGAGTAAAGCATAACAGTTCAAACGAATATCGAAAGATGGAACACGAATCATGAGAAACCTTAAGAGGTAAGGTCAGAATATCTGTACCTCGATCGAAGCAAGCAAAATAGAAACGTAAGTTACACGATGAATCAATCCCGCCGTCCGGAACCTATATGAAGTTGGATAACGTTCTATAAGAATCAGATCACTCGTTTAAGACGGCTTTCCATTTTTAGTAATCTTTCCATTTTAAGTACTTTCTATTTTAGGCAGCTTTCTATTTTTAGTAACTTTCCATAATTAGCAGGTTTCCATATTTAGTAACTTTCCATTATTAGCAGGTTTCTATATTTAGTAAGTTTCCATATTTAGTAACTTTAGTCACTTATCTATAGTTAACTAGTGAAAAATGAGTATTAATATGATTTAAGGATCATTTATGACAAGTTACAAAAGTTTAGGGTTTAAAATGTCAATAATGTAAAGTATAGGGTTAAAAGTGTAATTATAGCAAGTTTACTCATTTTACTCATTAAATCCATTTAGTTACTATATTAACAAGTTAATCCATCAAGTTTTATAATTTACAAAACAACCCCTTAACTTTATTAAATCATGAATTACAAAACCCTAGTTTTAGATTATGATTACGTATAGGTTTTAATTATCAAAAGATTATACGACTCCTATGAGAGGTCCATTTCAATTCGAGACACCCTTTCCAAATATCATATTGTACGCCCCATGATTAAATCAAAACAAACACGTAAATCATTCGTTATCGAATCCATTAATCACTTACGTATTCGTATAGTTTCACAAGCACGTTAAACCCTTTATTAACATACATATAAGTCGACATAAAGAGAGACCCAAATCAGTTTCGTAATCATGTTTCATACCATATATCATTTCGAATTACATAGATTAAAGATCAAGGTTTTATGTATAGTTATGTTATCATTTTATGTGACAATTATACTTATGATTTTATGTGTTATATAATCGACAAAACAAGCCCTAGAACATCATTCCAAGGCCACGAATTGAATGAGAAACACAAGGAAAGATACGAGAGATGATGATACGTTACCCTCGTAGCGTGTACGTGGCAAGGAACAAGAATCAAAGCACCAAAATCAAAACCAAGCCTCCTAGGCTTATCTAAACCCACGGCTACAAACCAAAACCCCACGACCTAGCTTCCTATCGAACCAAACACAATCCCCACGTCCACCAATCGATCAAACACTATCACGAGCCTCCAAGGAACCTTTGTTTTGTAAGAATTTCGGATGGAATGATGAAAGAAAAATGATGGCCACCAATATGGATGAAGAGAGAAATACTTTTAGGGTTTCTTGGTATTTTGAAATGAAAAGGAAATGGTAAATGAGATATTAATGAAATTGATTGAGAGAGTAATTAGGGGGGAGCCTATAGGCCGGTCACTTAGGGGGGGGGGGGAGACCAAATTTATGATTTTCCAAACTTATCTCTTATCATGCATCTAGTCCCTTTTGTAGACCAAGTTAGTTGTGTACATTTTGGTATGCTTATTTGTTACTTAGGTTTTAATCTTTTATGTTCTTTTTAATTGATATCATAAGTTAATTCCTTCATAATGTATTTATATTATTGAAGATATAACTTGTTAAACGATGTTGAAGTGTTTCCCGAGTTTGTAAAATTTTAAGTTTGAGGGCAAAATTGTCATTTCACGCGTTTGAGATTTTTGGGTTTTACACTTATAAACGGGGATATTATCTTGCTGACGGGATATATCCGGAATGGTGCGTTATTATTAAGTCCATAAGTAATCCAGGGACGAATGATCACAAATGAATATTGTATAAGACGAAGCACGAAGTAACAAGGAAAGATGTGGAACGAGCTTTTAGTGTACTAAAGAGAAAGTGGCTAATGATTAAACATCCGGCTATAGGTTTGGACAAAAGTCGACTATCAGATATAATGTGCACCTACATCATATTACATAATATGATAATTCAGGAGAACGAAGAAGCGATATCTCCCACATTTTTTCGAGTGGAGCAACATCGTGATTATGATCCCTTAAGAACGCATGAAGAATTGTTGGAAATTACTTGGGAGATAGTAAATAGAACAACTCATCTAAGCTTAAAAGCCGATTTGGTGGAAGACATTTGGCGTCGTGAAAATCAAGACTAGTTTAGTCATTTTATTATTGTAATGTTTTAATTTTATTTGAATTGTTGTTAAAAAAAGTTTGAACTTTATTTTTTAAATGATGGTCGCTTTTAGTTTGGCAAAAAATCGCCTATAGATCGCCAAAGAGAGAAAGTTAATGTGACGGATAAAATGATGGTCGTTGCTGGTTACTACTCGAGATAGCCTTATCTCTCTTACCTTTTTTACCAAATAATATTAAATCCAAAAATCATACGCCAAATCCAAATCGTATACGAAACACACCCTTAAGGCCTAACATTGCTTTCAGGTTTTGCATTTTTGTTTTATTTCAAAGTTTCTATACTTGATTTCGAGGTAGTGATGAAGCAAAACCATGCATTAAATTCCATCGTATACAAAACACACCCTTAAGACCCAACATTGCTTTCAGGTCCTGCTTTTTTTTTTTTTTTTTTTTCAAAATTTCTATACTTGATTTCGAGGTAGTGATGAAGTTTTTTGTTTTATTTCAAAGTTTCTATACTTGATTTCTAGGTAGTGATGAAGCAAAACCATGCATTAAATTCCATCGTATACAAAACACACCCTTAAGGCCCAACATTGCTTTCATGTTTTACTTTTTTGTTTTATTAATTTATTTCAAAGTTTCTATACTTGATTTCTGAGGTAGTGATGAAAGAGAACCATGCATTAAATTCCATCCATTGACGTGAGGTTATCCATGTCTATGAATTCCACGCGGGGTCAATGGGTCATCACCCAACAATCACTCCATATATTTAGGATAATAGGAAGTTTCGTTCAAGCTCACATAGCTAATTATTAATGTATAATTCAAATTTGTATGGAGTTCAAATAGTTTGGGACATGTAAGGTAACATGTTTTACACATCCATCCAGCTGCAATATTGGTTTTTAGCAAGAGGCTTGTGGAATAACTTGTGAGGCTTGTGGGTCAAACTCATGTGAAACGTTTGTTTCCTGCATTGTCCTTACTTCTTATGCATGTGAGAACACAAATAAACTTCAATGTGTTAATCACTGCCCATAAGACATAAGTGTCATTCTTTTCAACAAATGATTAATTAGAAAAACATGTGAAAAAGCACGCGATTGGTAGTTATGAGCACCATAGCCAATTAGCCATGCTACAAGTAAGTTATGTCTTAAAACTTTTGCTAAAGGCATATCATAGCCTCGTACTTCCGATTTAGTCACCAGTACTCTTTTTGATAATGTTTAACCACTTAAGTTTCACAAGTGTTCCGTTATTGTGTAATTTTTCAACTCTTTTAGCCATTCTTGATGACATGTACTTTGTGTTGCTGATAGGGCATATGAGTTGGCAAATATGGGTCTTAATTCTTGTATGATAACTCAGAGATAATAACTAACCATAAATTGATTACAGCTCGGAACACTAATGAAACTTCATTACTATTTGTTGAGTTTTTCCCTTTTTTGGTTATAAAAAGGCAAATTAACTGACAAGTCAGATGATATCCTCGCAAATACCATTAACAAGTCGGATGATATCCGTGTAACAAATATTTTTTTCAGTTATCTTTTTAAATACTAGTTGCAGAGTGCAGACTAATCAGATAAATGATAAACTGAAATAAGGTTGACTGTCATTTACATCAAGGGAATTCATTAAGAACATGGCTACGGCTTACTAATCCTGTTTTTGTACAATTGTCAAAGTAAAAGTTAGCAATATCACATGTTCCATAACTTGAGAGAATTTACCCAGGGAACACGCAAGAGAATCAGATTTCAACACAACCGTCGTCATCATTATCAGTTTCACTATCCCAATGCAAGTTCAAAAGAGTTGGCTGATTTCATTAACTCTGTTAGTCCAGTGAGATCCTCCAAATAAGTAGGATGATTGATGGCTTGTAGAACAAAATCAAGACCCCTTTTCCTATATTCCGATACCACCTGGTAATCACAATACATAGTTGCAAAATTATTATGTTTCCGCATAGTCATATTAAGATCATGTTGACTTTTAATGTCAAGGGTTTAAACTTTCATACTCATAACTAGCAAGAATTTTGTATCGATTCAACACCAACATTGTTGTAAATTGTAATTGTAGAATACTTTCATAAATATTGTAGATATTGAACTCTTCGGGATCCCTATTTATTATGCCAACTTTACAAATTAAAGTGACCATATTTAATCTTAAAAGTCAAAACCAAACCACCACATTGTAAAACCATAAGGATGACTCTGCTATAATCCCTTGTTACTACGAGAATTGCAGCATTTCCATTTCACCGACAAGACTCGTAACATCATAGGATAAGCTTTTCTTCTGCTAAAGTATCCTTTTATGATATTATACATTAATACTAGATAGCAAACTAAACACGTACCATATAATGATTTAGTTCCACTGGAAAAGATCTAAACACCGCATGAATTTAGAATTTAGATGTCTTATAGGAGGATTGCTTAGATGTCTTATATGGTGATTATGCTACTCATTTATAACTTTATTGTATCCCACTTTCTTGATCGTTAAGTCTGATGTTTTAGTCTTTTAGAATGGTAAAGTCACATGCACATGAAGTTACAAATACTTCTAAGAACATAACTTGAGTTCAAAACCGAAGCATTACCTAAGAGAATGATGCAAAATCCCAACTAACAGTTCGACTGCAAGGGCTGATGCAATAGGATCAAGCCCAGTTGACTGCATGATATGTAGAAGAAAATACATTATGCTAATATAGAATACATATAGACTACAATAGAACATTTGCAAATTTTAAAACTCATTTATTCCTTAATGCATTTTATTAAACAGTTATCCTAAATAGGTTTTACTCATATGTGATTTTTTGTAACATGTGAAGTCTATAAGCCTGCGCAAATGGCTAATAACTCTCTGTAACCTTTTAATTATGAAATGACATGTATGCAGGGAGATTAAGTGGATAAGCTACATACATCTATAGGGGCAACAACGTCATTACAAAAGTAACAACCCAGCCGCAGCTTGCTATCACTCTGCGTCAAGGATATTTCTTCAACACTGGCAGATAAAGAGCTAACATATTCGTTTTTTGATTCATCAGTTGCAGTAAGAGGACCAACACCATGACGCATTACCAAGAAACTGTCAAATCCTAACGCGGCAGTAATTGTAATTAAGCTGAAGATTAAAGTAAAAAAGAAAATCAAGTCAATGCCAGTTTAATTGCCGGCGGAAACACTTAAGGGCATAATAGACATTTCCTACATAACAAGAAGTTCTAAAATACTAGTTTAAAACTAAAAGCAAAAATTCCCCTTCTCTACTAGCATACTTCTCAATCCCCTAGCCACTTTTGGTCATTTAACGCTCATTTTTTGGGTCTTAATTTATACGGATTGGGGTCCCATTTCGTTGAATTTTAACTCTTGAAGTCGAACTAACCTTGTTAGCGTTGGCACAAAAAGAGTTGGAAGCCAACGACTTTCCCTTGTATAGTTGTATCAGTCAACAAAAAGACAGCATCATGAGAGTCGACCAAATCATGAAGACGTCTGCAGTCATCAAGCACATTTTGCTCTAGGTACCGGATGCCCAGGCATAGGTATAGCCATCACTACACCTTCTGCTTCCTGCAAATGAAAATCACAAAATATAAATAAATTATTGCATATACACATAATCTGAAATCTACCGTTCTTTTAAATTTACCACTGCTGGAAAAATTCTCTTGAGACTTTTAACTGCTGCCAATGCTTTGAGATCACCGCCATCAAGACAATCTTCCAAGGTGTATAGGGATTGCCTCAAAGGATTTGACATGGCCACCTTACCACTATCAACGAATGTTATTTTCCGCACACACCAAGCCTGAAATACACATAATATACATGAGCATAGATGTATAAGGCGGTAAGGATGTGGTAAACTACCAGTCTACCATTATACCCTTGTTGTAAGGAACATACATGCAACACTCACCATAAGCATGCGAGCCACCTGGCACCCAAGAGTCCCAGCTCCCAACAAAAGACACATAAAATCAGCAGCTGATGTAGCCATCCTGTAGGATTCAATTACTTTATTTTAACGATGACATAAAAAGTACAAAAAAAGAAAATTGTAACTACCCAACATACCGAGTTGGATCCATGGTAGTAGATAGGTTAATGCGTCTAGGTACTCTCTTCCCTTTATTGAGTTCCCATCCAACAGCATTAGGCACATGTTCTTGATCTATCTTGCCATTCTGATTTACGTTAAAGTAAAAAGATTTTACATATTACAAAAAACAAGTCCAGATTAATAGTTAAAATCTTATAAGAAACAAATCTGTTTTT
Source organism: Chrysanthemum seticuspe (assembly GCA_019973895.1). NCBI lineage: Eukaryota > Viridiplantae > Streptophyta > Magnoliopsida > Asterales > Asteraceae > Chrysanthemum > Chrysanthemum seticuspe. The sequence continues at coordinate 19,180,517 of BPTQ01000007.1, read as the reverse complement.
AAAAATGTCTACCCAAATTTGGTTGATCTACCTTGTGATGGTTGTATCAAAGCTTCGCCAACTAGGGATAAATCTAAGTCCGCAAAGCCATGGTTCTCACGATAGCATAAGAACTGAACCTTCTTTATGTTCCATCTCGCAGAAATAAATGTCAAAAAGTTGCGGAGAGGCCAGCCAGGATTGTTTGGAAGATGACACGGGTCATAAAAAGCAAATAAAATCTGCCACCAAAATAACGAGCCTTTTCAAGAAACTGTCTTACAGCAGAATGTGAAGTCTCTGGCATAATACTAATACTAATACTAATACTAGTGTATTCGGAAAGATAGAAGTGTCTTACCTTATGACCTTCACTTCGACAAACTTAAAAGTCCTTTAAATGTCTAACTGTAGCACGTGAGTGAAGAAACGGATACCAAAAAGAATGGTACATCTGCAAAACAAGAGTATTTAGAGACTTTATAGCTATAAGACTTATCAAACTTCACAAAAGAATATACATCGAAAAAAGTCAAAAGGACTGTACCTGCTGTTAAACTTGACATACGCCACTCATTACCAGGGACGGAGCTTGAACAAATTAATCGGGGGGGCCAAACTCATTCAAACACAAAATATAGTTTCTAATGTATTTTGCATTTTGTACATCTCTAAAATTTAGGAGGGGCCAACATGTTACTTAACATATTAAAATCTCATTCTTTCACAAATATAGCATGAAACTAGTACTACAAGTCAAACTTTTGGGGGGGCCACAACCCCACCCTGCCCCTTAAATCCTCCGTCCATGCTCATTACAACTTGTCGACACAGATTCAGCCTGCAGATAACGAAAACAAGATGATACACTGTTAAGCCAAAAGAAACAGAGCTAATCACTGGAGTATCGAATCTATATCATCAAACCTCTCTGGGGTGAACCATTTGGATGCTGGCCGCAAATCAACCAAGGTTGCTGGAGGGTCAAGAATGAGAGCAGGGAAAGCAAGCCGGTAATAGAAGTTGAATTTCTTAAGGTCTGCAAATGATATAACAAGGAACCGCGAAAGCACAGAACTGTCCTCTCTGCTTTTCCTGATCGAATATCCTCCCAAATCTAGAAAATATGTGACTGAGTTAAATAAAACTACAAATTCACGAGCAGAAGTCGAGTTTTGACAAAATGACAAAATTGCTCTCGATCATACCGTTTTTGCTTCAGATTTTAACAGACCTTGCTTGTCAAGGGCGTGAAACCCTTCTAATGTATTAGTGTTATAAAGAGTGCCAGGCGCAGAACATCTGTTTCTGTTCCCACGACTTGTTTCGGTTAGTGGGTCATCAATACTTGGTTCAGTTGGTAAGGATTCGCCAAGGAGAGTTAGATGGCTAGATACTTGAGGATCTGAGCAAGGGGCATAGAAACCTACCACGCACAGTTAACACAAACGGATTAGTACCCAGTTAACACAAACGGATTAGTACCCAGTAACCGCAATGCATCTAATTCCGCAAACATTGAATCATATTCATTTTACAAACTATAATTACCCCACATATTGATTCGTTATCCCCAAATCAGAATCCTTTATAATGCTAAGAGATACAACTTTTCATAGCTGTTGGTTTATGGATATATTTAATATGTGTATGACCGGATTCGAACTCGAGACCAAAGGATTGCACACTTTACGTATGAGACTCGATGTTTAAATAAGTAATATAAAATATTATGTTTAATTATTAAATTCACAATAAACGACTTAACGAGCGATAAGTTCTTATCGAAAGTGACTATCAGTCGTTAAATGTCAACGGGATATGAAGAAAAGTAAACAAGTCAAGAGACGGTTTTAGGAACCCTCTTTTGGGCTTGTTTTTGGCCGAAACTATGAAATCCCACATCGGAAACCATAGTAAACTTGACATCTACCATAAGGCTATAAATACATTCCCTTGTATTCATCATTTGGTACACTAGATTTCAATAGAGGGCCAAACTTCTTCTTTTCTTCCCTTTTGTCTTGGTCGACGAGTGAATCCCCATTGTAAGGGATTTACGAGTGACCTTGAGCATAACTAAGATGTTTGGTTATTCTATTGTGATCAAGAACTAGCATTCGCATCGAATCGCTAATAGTACGTGTGTACAAAAACGTGGTGTAACACACTATTGTTACATCAATTGGTTTGAATTGAAAAACAGTAAGGGTCAATTCGATAAACCACATAAACCCTAATTAGGGTTCTTGAATTGAAGAGATCTAGCCAATTGCAAGAGGTATGTTACGTTTTATTTTCAGTTAATTAATTGCTATTATATTTTAAGTCTTCCGCTGTGTACTCTGTGATGTCTACATGTTATTATTTGTATATCATGTATCTTGAACTCAACAGTGGTATCAGAGCCTTGTGTAACAAGTAATTAATTACTGAAACACATAAAACAAATAAACATGATTGTGTTATTAATTGTATGTGTAGATCTAGGGTTTGCAAAACCTAAACCCTAATTTTTAGGGGGGGGGGGCATTTTTTTGGTGCCCTAATTAGGGTTTTGTAAACTAAAGTTTTAATTGGATTAGAAACCCTAGGATGCATGCAATTTTATGTGTATTGCGTAACTCTGTTTAATTGCATTAATTGTTAAGTGTAATTTATGTCCATGATAATTACATGCATGTTTTATCATGGATCTGCTTTTATTGTATGTTTTACTTGATTAAGTGATATACACTAAATATTATGATAGATCTTAAATTGGGGAAGAACTCAATAATTATTAATTAATCAATTATGTGCTATGTGGTATGTGTTTAATTTTGACTTACGCAATCGATGAATCGATGCATGTGGCTCACCTTGTACATTATGTCAAACGGGTGAAAGTCTTAATTAAGCATGTACATATTGACAGATCTAGAATTGATTATTAATAAGATTTATCAAAAGGTTTGCATGTGGCTATTTGATATGCATAACTTATTTTTTGTTATGCATTCATTGTTTATATGTTTATTTTTTAAATACTTGCTTGTTTGTTATGTGTAACAAGGGTATTTTTACAAGAAAAATAAACTGACCTAAACAATGGTGAAACATGTATTTTTAAGCATAATAATCATAATCGTTTAATTGATTGGTGACTTTGGTACAAATGGTCTGAACGGCTCACCCACTAGAATGAACTATAAAGGGGTTAATAAAGAAGTGCGCACAGTCACACTGAAAGGATGTCTAAGGTTATGCTTTAGCGCTTACCTGGTCCTCTGCCCCCTGTAAGTTCGAATGGAGCTACTAAGTAAGCCATTAAATGTGCAAGCTCATCTTAAGGGCGAATTAGTTTTAATTCCATGCGCCACTTCGGTGGTAATTACCCGAAACACTAAGTGTTTACACTTATGCAAAAGTACGGTATAATGGATGATAACTAACACTAAATTCCTTGATTGGTGAATCCAATACCTCAATAAATTTGATGATGAAAAGCTTATACATTAAAACAAGATATAAATGTTTTAATAAAACCTATGTTACGAAGATGAATGCATGACATCTTTGTACATATTTTGATTTGACATCAAAATTATTACCCTTTAATTTAAGTTATATGCCATCCAGCGAAACGGAAACACGTGAGATTACCTTTTATTTGCGTGAGAACGTGATTTAGATCGTAATCAAAGGGTAAAATATCCACGTGACGTGAGAACGGGCATGGATGATTTTGCAGTTTCTTAAGTTGGATAACTTAATTGAGCTTTGTAGTGAGAACTGACAACTCAATGCATAAGATGGGGATAAAACATGTTTACATGGCAATTGAAATTGGCTAGATGTAAATCCCATAAATCTAGGAATTGCAATTTGAAAATTGGCAATTGAGGTTCGACTCGTACCATCTTGAATAATTTCATTACTAGCAGATCAACTGATGTGATGAAACTATGTCAATTTGGATCCTAGTTTTCAGTGAAAATTAAATGGTTATATGATTATGAACCATGGGTATTTAATTTTCTTGAAAAGGTTAATTATCGAAAATACTAAAATTGAATTTTGTAATTCTTTTGAATGTATAAATGCAACATTTAACCGTAAACGTAGTTTAGTCTTTTATTAGTAAATTGATCCATTCTGCTTTCAAATAAATGTTTGATCGAGAATAATTTACCGAAAATATAAACAAAGTCTCTTTTCCATGCGAGAAGAATGAGACTCAATCCTATTCCTTTTCATGAATGAGAAAGGTATAATAGGAACATTTGAATTGTCTAAATTCTAATGTAACTCATTGCAATGAATTGCACAACTTATTTTCCATAAAGATTTCATTACCCTCATTTGGTGAATGAATTCTTGTGTAACAAACATGAATGTTGGTTAAGTGGAAAACATGTATATGAGTTACTAAATTAGAAGCTAGACTAATTACCGCGAAAATTGGTAAAAGGCAAACTAGCTTTATTTATCTAGTTGTTTTGCTTTAACCTTTAAAGGTGCTACATACCATTATGGGCATGGTAGGCCTGTTAAGGAAGAAATTGCATACCCAATTTTTTGAGTTAATAACATTGATGGATAACCTATCATTCATAAAGTAGAATACACCTTTTAGTACCTTAGTAATGATTACGTATGGTTCTTAAAGGTGTAGGAAAGATAAAAGCAAGCAAGTTGTTTTCACTGGTTATGAAACATTTAAAATGTTGTCAAATTCAGTGGGAGCATTGTGTTGCATTACTGAATAAGAAGTTGTTGAAACGATTTCTAATTCAGTGGGAGCTAGAAGCCTTATTTTTTGTGTAGTAATCTAAATTATCTCTTGAATATCATGTAGATAATTATTTTCCAATTGTAGGCACTTATGTTTTTTAAGGATTGTCATGTGCGTTTCCTTACTAAACAATATAATCCTATATCTACTTGTTATATCTATGACACAAATCATATTAATCAAATAAACGAATGTGTATCGTGTTGTTTATCTGCTACATGATGTTGTTCCATGCACAAGTGGGAGAAATCTTTATTGTGTGCAAGGTACAACACATATAAATATGATTTAAATGGATTCTCTTGACCGCAAGGTAAGAGAGTTACGTTCTAATAGGAATTATACATTTTAATGTGTATGATTGCCCTATTCAGAACATCTGTCAAGATGATAACAAAGACTACTTTAAATATTTATGTCATTCAATATTTAAGTAACACTTGTAATTACAATTTACGTTACGTGAGAACGTGACCTAGATTGTGTTGGAAAATTTAGTGCACTTGTGGGATTAGTTCACACCTTGTAATGGGTTAGGAGGTATGGAGTGTACACCCATAAGGTCCATATACACCCTGATTCTTATAGTGGTTTGTATTGGTAGTGCTTGTGGAAAGTACTGCTTGTGGTTTCCACTGATAAGCAGTGTTTCCACTGATAGGCAGTGTTTCCACTGAAGTGCTATGAAAGTACTGCTAGAGGTATGAAAGTACTGCTAGTGTTAAAGTACTGCTAAATGGCAATTACAACTGCTTAATGACCACGTTTAATTGGTCATGTAACCACTAACAGCTATAATGGGGATAGTTATGAGGTGATTAATGGGCCGATTAATCCTCATAATTCCATTTGAACGGCTGAGAGTAATGTCCTATAAATAGGATATCTGATTATGCATGAAAAACACACATAAAACCATTAACACTTATTAGCGCAAGGGTTATAGAATTGTGCCTAATTACATAACTACATTTGGTCTTATCCCAAGTAGATATTCGTGTAACCCAGGCATTAGGGTCGAATAGTTTACTTTGGAAAGTGATCACACGATTCCAAGTGATATCCGGTAACCACCTAGTGGTATTTGTTTCTGCTGAATTGATTATCTAACCCTGCTACTGGGCGAATACACACCAACAATAAAAGTAAACTATTTTGTGATAATCAATGGTTGCTGCTGCAATGAAACATATGGCTTCAAACTTTTCCAAGCTTGATAAATTTGAAGGGGTGGACTTTAGGAGGTGGCAGAAGAAGATGCACTTCTTGCTGTCAAGCATGAGTGTGGTTTATGTGCTGACTACTCCTATTCCTGATGATGGGGATGATGCTACTGTGGAGTAGATCAGGAGAAGGAGCAAATGGGAGAATGATGACTACATATGCAGAGGTCTTATTCTCAATGGTATGTCTGATTCTCTGTTTGATATTTATCAGAACTTTGAATCTTCCAAAGAACTATGGGATTCCTTGGATGCCAAATATATGGCTGAGGATGCATCAAGTAAGAAGTTCCTTGTTAGTAATTTCACAAATTACAAAATGACTGATTCAAGACCAGTTATGGAACAATACAATGAACTTCTTGGAATACTTGGAAGATTTACACAACACCATATAAACATGGATGAGGCTATCAAAGTCTCTTGTGTCATTGACAAACTCCCTCCTTCATGGAAAGATTTCAAGCATACCTTGAAACATATGAAGGAGGAGTTAACTCTTGTGAGTTGGGCAGTCATCTGCACATTGAGGAATCTCTCAAGGTGCAGGATAATGACAAGCCAAAGAGTAGCAATGCTACTGGTGCATCTGTTGTCAATATGGTGGAGCATAACAACTACACCAGGTACAATGATAACAAAGGCAAATGCAAATATCATGATAACTCAAAGGCAGATCTTAACAAGAAGGCAACTCCTACTTGTTGGAAATGTGGCAAGACTGGTCACATTAAAAGGGACTGCAAAGGTGTTAAAATTGGTGGTAAAGCCAATGGATCAAGCACTAATGGTTCAGGGAGTGGTGGTTCAGCCAACTCACTGAAAGGTCAGAATATGTTTAATAAGTCTTTTCAGATTTATTATGTTACATATGTATCTGGATCTTTTTATGTGCAGGATGATGATGTTGCGTGGTGGGTTGAATCTGGTGCAACAGTTCATGTGTGTAAAGATAGAATCTGGTTCAAGACTTATGAGTCACTGAATGATGGTTCTATTCTTCACATGGGAAATGAGTCAACAGCCTTGGTGAATGGCCGTGGTTGTGTAGATCTTAAGTTTAGTTCTGGAAAGATTGTAACTTTGTTTAATGTTATTCATGTTCCTGATATCAGGAAGAACTTGGTTTCAAGTAGTGTTTTGAATAATCATGGATATAAACAAGTTATTGAATCTGATAAATTTGTTCTTTCTAAATGTGGTGTTTTTATTGGTTTTGGTTATTTATGTAATCAAATGTTCAGGCTTAATATTACCACTGACAGTGTTATTTCAGCTTTTGTGACCACATATGGTCAGACTGATTCTACCCTTTGGCATGCTAGACTTGGTCATGTTCACTATAAAAGGATGCAAGATATGTCTAGGGATGGTTTAATCCCTGCTTTTGACATGGACACTGAAAAGTGTAAAACTTGCATGTTGACCAAGATAACCAAGAAACCCTTTCAGGGTGTTAGTCGTGAGACTAAGGTCTTGGAGCTTATACACAGTGACCTGTGTGATTTGCATGCCACTCCTTCTTTGGGGAATAAGAAGTACTTTGTGACATTTATTGATGATGCTTCTAGATTTTGTTAACGCCCCCAAAGTCAAAAGCAATAGACTAATCCGATATCCTTCTGATTTCACCTAAAAACCATAGTGGAAGGATATTAGTAGAACACAGCTTCAAGCTTATAAAGGGCTCAAATGTTTTATCTCCCACCGATGTGGGACGGGTTCATAAGGGGCTCAAATGTCTTATCTCATGTTGAGAAAAGTGACACCGGACTGAATCAAACCCACTACTAAAATATGAAATACTATAAAAGATGACACACGGATATCACGTGGAAACCCTTAATAGGGTAAAAACCACGGGCAAGGAAAGATACGTTTCACTATGATGAAAACTAGAAGTTACACCTTCTCGCTAACTACAAGGATAAACACTTATATCTCTTGTATTAGGAGATATTACAAACTCTCTAATTAACACAAAGACAAGGAGATGAATGAGACCAAGAACACTTTGTGTTGCTTTGGAATGGGATGAAGAAATGAAGCATAGATCATTGCCTTTTATAGGCATTTCACCTTGGCACTTGTAGTGCAACTTGCATGATCAACTTGTCAAGAGATAAGATTCTCCATTGAGATGCGATGTATCTGTTAACAATCTCCCACTTGAAGATCCGATTGAAGCTAAATCGATCTTCACACCGTTATCCTTCCTTGCACTTTCATGTTGCTTACGTTTCCGCTAGGCCGCATGAGGATCGGCACCATATAAACTTGTCACTGTTGATTGTTTTCGTCAGATAATCTGCCACGTTATCGTCAGTATGAATTTTATGCATATCCACGGTTCCTTCTTCCACTTTCTCACGAACGAAGTGATACTAAACTCGTATATGCTTTGTCTTTAAATGAAATGTTGGATTCCTTGCCAGATACAAGGCGCTCTGATTGTCACAAAGTAGAGTAATTTTCTCTTGTTCGTGCCTGAGCTCTTCCGACACCATCTTCAACCATACTGCTTCTTTGCTGGCTTGAGCAGCTGCAACATATTCTGCTTCCATCGTTGACATAGCCACAACTGACTGCAGTTTTGAAACCCAGCTTACTGTTCTGCCAAAAAGTGTAAACGCATACCCGGTGGTTGATTTACTTCCGTCAAGATCACCTGCATAATCAGAATCAACATATCCCCTCACAGTTAAACCCGATTCCCCATAACATAATGTAACATCTGAGGTTCCTTTAAGATATCTAAAGATCCTCTTCACAGCTTCCTAATGCTCTCTACCAGGTTCCGCAATGTACTGACTCACTACTCCCACTACATGTGCAATGTCTGGTCTTGTACAAATCATCGCGAACATTAAACTTCCCACTGCTGATGCATACGGTACTCGAGACATATCCATCCTCTCTTCTTCATTGCTAGGACTCATCTTGGAGGATAACTTGACATTAGTAGGAAACGGGGTTGATATTGAATTACAATCTTGCATATTGAACCTTTGCAAGATTTTCCTAACATAACTTTTCTGTGAAAGCCAAATTTTCCTACTAAACCTATTTCGGTGAATTTGCATCCCTGGAATCTTGTTTGCTGGTCCCAAGTCTTTCATCTCAAATTACCTAGCGAGTTGTGCCTTCACTTTACTTGTACGATCTTTGTTGGGGCCTGCAACCAACATGTCGTCAACATATAACAGCAAGATGACAAAATCATTGTCTCCAAACCTCTTGTAATATGCACAAGGGTCTGTGTGTAGTCTGTTATATCCAAGGCCAATGATGAAAGAATCAAATCTATTGTACCAACACCGCGGCGCCTGCTTTAAACCGTACAGAGATTTTTTTAACCTGCAAACCAAATTATCTTTTCCTTTTTGTTTAAAACCTTCTGGTTGGAGCATGTAAATTTCTTCCTTAAGATTTCCATGAATAAATGCAGTTTTCACATCTAGCTGCTCTAGATGTAAATCATACGTAGCACACATTGCCAAAACTACTCGAAAAGTTGTCATTCAAACCACAGGGGAAAATATTTCATTGAAGTCGACTCCCTCTTTCTGAGCATATCCTTTGACTACCAATATTGCACGATACCTCTCCACATGGTCATCACCGTTCCTCTTGATCTTATACACCCATTTGTTTCCAATAGGTTTTCTACCTGCTGGTAGTGGCATTAGTTCCTACGTTTTATTCTTATGAAGAGCTTCAATTTCTTCTTGCATTGCTTCCATCCAAAACGAAGCATCTGAATTATTCAGTGCTTCTTGAAGAGCTCATGGCTCTCCTTCCTATGTAAGAAGACAATATGCAACATTTCCCTCCATAACATAATCCGAGTGCCACACCGGGCGTTTTCTTTCATGATTAAGAGTACGATTTGTTGGGGCTTGAGACTCGGTCGTCTCATTCACCTCGTACTGTGGTACGGCTTCAGAAGAATCATTCGACTGAAATTTCCTTTCCATCTGTATTGATGTAGTTTCTCTTGTAGTGCTATCACCTTCTTCAATCTATTGACTTTTGTCTTCCATAAAGACAACATCTCTGCTGACGACTACTTTGTGGGCAGTGGGGTCCTACAAGAGATACCCCTTTACTCCGTCAGCGTACCTCAAGAACAAACATTTTCTGGATTTCGGATCCAGCTTTGTAGTTTCTTGAGAATTGTACATCACGTACACAAGACTTCCAAATATATGAAGGTCTGAATAGTTGACTGGCTTTCCAGTCCACATCTCCATCGGTGTCTTCAACTCAACTATAGTTGAAGGTGACCGATTTATGATAAGGATTTAAAACGTACACTTTTAAGGGGTCATTTAAGCCCTTAATCCCCCACTTTTATATCCGTTACTGCTTAATTTCGCTCCTTTTCATTTTTAGGTCTTTTGGAAGCAAAATGCTGGAATGATGCATTTTTGGACGAAAAGGAGTGAATATATGAAGAAAATGGCTAAGTCAAGATCAAGACACTCAAGCTGCTGAAATTAAACCTGATGGTGTCCCAAACAGAGGGCGACGCCGTCCCTATTTTGTGACGACACATGAGCGAATTTGCTATTTTGCACCTGACGGCGTCAGGCTTTGCAGAGTAAGGGCGTCACGAAGACTTTTCTTCTCAGACGGCCTAGATCCAGATTCACGAAGACTTTTCTTCTCAGACGACCTAGATCTAGATTCAGACGACGTCACTACTGAAGACTGACGACGTCACAACCACAACGTGACACCGTCCCAATGATTACTTGGCCAAGACAAAACCCTAATGACGGCGATCTGACGGTGTCCCAACTATAAGGTGACGCCATCACATATGTAAAATTATATATAAAAATCAAATTTTTAGACTTTTGGGAGGTAGACTTGTGGAATAAAAACCTAAAAAGATTTTGGTCCAGTTTGGACAATATCTTAGGGTTCTCATACCCTATTTTATATCAAGATAAGTTATTTACTTCATTGATTTCATTATGTCTTCGATTGTATGTGTGTATGCTTGCATGTTAACATGTCCGGCTAAATTTCTTGTGTGTTTGCTTAGATCTGTGAAACCTAGTTATTAATTATTGATTGGTTGTCTCTTATCTTAATTGTAATTGGCTTAGGATTACACTAGGTCATCATTGTGTTTTTAATGCTTGAGTAATCTTTGTGATCCTTAGTTTATAACCACCTAGCGTAATTGTAGGCTAAATATCCAAAGATAACCTTAGTGTTAGTTTATGAATCCTAGAGATCTCGTAGGCAATAACCTTAAGGTATTCTCAAAGAGTTAGGGATAAAAGCATACCCTACGACCTTAGAAGACACAACGCGTTAAGAATAAGGACGTGACAATTCAACCACCAATAAAAGATAACTAGGGAGTAATAGTATCTAGGTAGACACATTTTTAATCATAATAAGAACACACATCAATAGACATAGACTACCCCTTACTTTAGATAATTAGATAAGTAGATTAATCGGTAGAAGTACCAACCCCCAAATCCAAACCCCGAGATTTTACCCTTAGCTTTCTAAAAAAAATATATAAAAAGATAAAAAATAATCTTCCTCAACCTCAAACCTTAGCGTAGTAAATCTCTCACTAGCATTCCTATTCCCCTAGAGAACAATATCAATACCCGAGGCTTACCAAATACTACACTACAACGATTAGGTTCACTGCCTAGGGTGTTGAAAAACTTGCTCGACGAAAAGGAAGTTCCTTTGACCCCGAACGCGTTATACGCGCATCAATTTATCACATAGCAGGCGGTATTGACTGCTTCTGCCTAGAACGATTTTTCCAAGCTTACAGTTGCCAACATTGCTCTTGCTCTTTCTAACAAGGTCTGTTCATTCGCTCTGCCACTCCATTTTGTTGAGGAGTGTATGCTGTAGTGAATTGCCTTTTGATTCCTTCTTGCCTGCAAAAGTTATCAAATTCATCACTAGTGTATTCACCTCCATTATTTGTCCTCAAACACTTGATCTTCTTTCTAGAATCAAGTTCAACCCACGCTTTGTAAACTTTGAAAACTTCAAACACATCAGACTTCTTCTTGATTGGGTACACCCAACATCTCCTGGAATTGTCATCAATGAAGGATACAAAATACTTTGCTCCTCTCAGGGATAGAACGGGTGTCTGCCACACATCAGAGTGAACCAATTCTAGAACAAATACACTTCTAGAATTGATGTCTTGAATTTTACGCGATGCTGCTTGCTGATAACACAATGCTCACAGAAAGGTAAAGAAACCTTTATAAGGCCAGGAATTAACTTCCTTTCAACAAGAATCTTCATTCCTTGTTCTGACATATGTCCAAGCTTATAATGCCATGTTATTTCAACTCTATGACTTAAACTATGTGAAGTAACAGATGCTTCCGTCTCCTCCATTACCTCTCCTTTTAGTTGGTATAAGTTTGCAGCTACCTTTTCCCCTTTCATAAGTACAAACGCACCTTTTATAACTTTCATGATCTTGTTTTGTTTTTCAACCTTACAACTAGGGGTGTAATCGAGCCGAGTCGAGTCGAGTATTGACAAGCTCGAGCTCGGCTCGACCTATAATACTCGAGCTCGGAACTTAACTCAAGCTCGACCGAGCCTCAATATTCAAACTCGAGCTCGGCTCGATTACTAAAACTCGAGATCGAAACTCGACTCGGCTGGGCTCGTATATATTAGAAAAAAATCAAGTTTATGAAAAAAGCACTTAAAAAAAGCCACCCACAATATGATTAGCACCAAAGTATATCAAAAGGTAATACTTTACAATTTCTAGTTCCCAATTCCAACAAAAAACAATGTGATAAATTACCAAGACTACCATATAAAAACAAAAAATAAGCCACCTGATGCAGGTTTTACTGACCAGGTTTTACATTTATAGTAACTCGTCTACCTATGGCCTACCTAATGCATTAACGGGCAGTGTACCCGGTCGCATGTAGTGAGGGAATGGTAAGACCAAGGTCGTCCCAAGAACGGTTGATTCCTAACTGTCTAATTAATTAAATTGGTCAAATAAATAAGTTTTAGTGTAAGGATTGATAATATTTAAAGTGTCACGTGATCAATTGGGTTGGTTCTCTGGTAAACAAGCTAATGGAAACGATAGTGATGCAATTCTTAAACTGATTTCATCCACAAGTGGAATAAGTCGATAGACTCGTTTGGTCAATTCGCCTACCCTATGGTTCTTAGAATCCTCACCAAGATGAACAGGTCACCCGGGATCATTCAGCAATCTAATAGCAGTCATTAAGAGCCGGTCGTTTACTATCGCAATACATGGGTTCTAAATGTCACTAGATTCCTGTTTCAAGTGGGGTCAAAGTCGAGAGGACATCATTTGGTCCATTTGGTCAATTCGCCCTAACCTATCAGCAAAGATGCCACCACAGGATAAGTCAGGTATCCCCTCATAAGTCCTGTTGTTCCTGGTCCCCTAAGCCAAATCATTAAGTTACGCTACATGCTAGATTTATAATAGTGAGTGTCCGGCCGTTAGGAACTTAAACACTCACCCCCTAATTCTTAAGTTCATCCAAACGGTAGGTGATCAGTTGGTCAAATCGCACAAGTAGAAAGGGTCGTCAGTTGGTCATATCTTACCCTTCCCGTCTCAGTCCGCTCACCTAGGGTCAGTTGGTCATATCTCCTAGGCAATTGGCCTCTACCACCATTCAAAACTACCGAAACAAGGGTAGCTACCAATAAACTATGCATGCATACACTATAAACAATTAATTAACACAAAAGCATTAATAATAAAAGAATCTAAACTAGGCCAAGACCTAATTTCCACATCTCCAAAATACCCTAGTGGAATGACAAATATAATTACCATGTAAAACAATAAATAAACAAAGACGTAACATCAAATAATTAATTGACTAATAATAAATTTATAATCAATTAAATATAACACAATAAGAATTAATTCGCCAACAATTATATTGAGAATCAAGATTATAATAAACAATAATGAAACCAAAATAATATTATAAGTTAGAAAATAATTACATATTGTGCCAATGATAATGCTATCGATCCCCTAGTTGAGTACCAGGGCAAAACCCCGAAGGGTTTGCCCCTTTAATTGAATCGAACACTATGCGCCTCCTCTGCGTACAACACCACCCAAAAGATGCTTTTCTATTTGCACATGGATGACTATTTATAATAATAGATTTAGGGCATTATGCAACTTGGGCCCGGGCTTTTAATAATTACGGCGTAACTAAATTAATAAGTTACGCCGTAATTCTTTGTAGCTTCATATAAAATAGCCGCATTTAATTAATTACGGCGTAATTAAATTATAATTACGCCGTAGCCTTCAAAACTTTGCGCCCAAGTAATTAATTACGCCGTAACTAAACATCGGGTTACGTCGTAATCCTTCGCCAACTCATACTTATCCGATCCGAAATAATCTCTACGGCGTAACTAATTCCATGTTACGCCGTAACCTTCACAAAATAATTACGACGTAACCATAAGAGATGGTTACGCCGTATCCTTCAAAGCATCATAAATACGCCGTAACATTATTAAGCAGTTACGGCGTAACCTTCACAAATAATTCATGTGCCTTTGAAAATCAATCATCAGAACATATATTTGGCCTTTCCTCACGTCTTTTCCGCTCCAACGCCTCATTTATCCTGAAATACAATTATGAACGAATATGAACGGATTAAGTACCATATTAATACAAATGAGGCCATAAACACGGAAATTTGATATATAAAATATCATGCTAATTTGATGTTATCACCACCCACAACATGATTAACACCAAAGTAGATCAAAAGGTAACAGTTTACAAATTCTAGTTTTCAGTTTCCAATTCCAACAAAAAACAATGAGATGGATTACCAAGACTGTCATACAAAAACTAGAAATATAAACTGGTCATCATGCATTCGAGGCAACAAAATGATTATGGGTAGGGGGCTCCTAGACTAAATTTTCTTGTTCAAGTAATGGGAAGGATGATCTCAATTGGCTTATTCTCTTTCTGAAATGTATCATATATAGAAAACACTAGCATACTAAAAAATCAGTAAAAGATACTAAAAATAGTAAAAGATGAAGAAATCGTACTTTGTACTTTCTTTTTAGTCCATGAAGACTACGACACCAATATCCTCCACAAAGTAAGACTTCAACTGTTTCGGGAGCTAAAGATGCTCTATAAGTATCAATCACTCTACTCCCCGCGCTAAAAGTAGCTTCTGATGCAACTGTCGTGATAGGAATAACAAGTATATCTCGAGCCATACGAGACAAAATACGATACCTTAAAGAATTTGCACGCCACCAAGCTAAAACATCAAAAGCTTTCGTATTATCATCACATATATATACCCCCTCTTCAAGATAGTTATCTAATTCTGATTTTTGTGGCTGCACACTTTCATTTTTCTTCACATACTCATTAAATTCTGACCAACCAGAAGATGAACCTTGGACTGGCACATTGTTGCTTGTCAAACCAACACTTGTTTCACCACTTTGTTCGCCACTAGAGTAATATTCATTTACATATTCTGCATATAGCTCGCCTAAGGCATCCTCTACTTTTTTTATATTAGCTTGAAGTACGTCTCCAGAATACATTCTAGGAAAAGTAAAGTTAGCCACTGTCATTTTACACCTAGGATCTAAAACCGCAGCAACAGACATCAGAAGGTTACACTCCTTCCAATATTTATCAAATTTTTTCTTCATCGACTCAATCATATCATGGACAAACTTATCTTGACTATGGTCGAAAAACAATTTATCTAACAACACTTTAATTCGATGAACTTCATTAAGAAATAAGTTTGATGTTGGATACTCACTACCTGATATGATATTGGTGGCTGAATTAAAAACTTCTAATATGGAACAAAATGTTTCCACTTTGATCCAATCTTCATTGCTCGGACAAGAAAGGTAGTGTGGCTCCCGTTCTTGGAATCTTGGAAACACCTCTCTGAACTCTAATGCGGTTGACAACATGTGATAGGTAGAATTCCACCTAGTCTTGCATTCAAGTACAAGCTTCCTATGTGGCAATTGTAGTTGTTGCACAATCTCTCCAAACAACATCAATCTAGCTTCATTTTGATTAATAAATTTGACACTATCATGTACGTTTTCAATAATTTTCTCGATTTTTGAAAGTCCATCTTGCACCATAAGATTCAAGATGTGTACACAACATCGCACATGAAATAACTTACCTCCACATGGCAGATTCTTAAACCTTGAAAATGTTTCTTTCAAGTTCTTTATTGCTGCATCGTTGTTGGAAGCATTGTCAACGGAAATAGTGAACACTTTGTTCTCAATATTCCAATCTTTGAAACACTAGTAAAGATTATCAGCAATGTCAGTACCACGATGAGGTGGGGGTAAATGAATGAAGCTCAGAACACATTTTTGTAATCTCCAGTTAGAGTCAACGAAATGCCCTGTGAGAACCATGTACTCTATTTTTTGATTAGTTCACTTTCACATATCAGTAGTTACGCTAATCTTATTAACACCTTTCAAGTAATTCTTTAACTTCTTTTTCTCTATTTCATACACTTGCACACAATCATTCTTGATAGAGGCTCGCGAGGTATGCTCCCACTGAAGCATTCCACGTTGTTGCATCATATTAAATCCCTCCCCTTCAACAATGCTAAAAGGGTGTTCGTGCATGAGAATCCAATGTTCCATGGATTCTCTCATTTTCATCATATCAAATCTTCCATCTACAAGAGCAGGAGTCACAACTTGAGACATGCTATCTGGATCAACTACTTGTAAAGTAATCCTCTGTTGTTGCTTTTGATAGATAGCTCGGTTGGTGCATCCTTTTAAGTGCCTTCCAAAGTGAGTAGTACTTCCGCTTGCAAGTACAGAAAGTTTGCTCTTACAATGATGACACTCTGCTTTTTCCCTCCCATTAGGTAGTTTAATCTTCTTAAACTCTAACGAAACTTTAGAAGTATATTCCCTTTTCTTAGGTCCGAAATCAGAACTTTCATCCTCCTCCTCTTCGATATTTCCACTATTATTAGTTGGGTGATTTGCTTCATTATCTTCTAAAATCGGGTTGTCTTTTGATGTTCCTGTTGCGACGAATTGACTACCAGAACCATTTTGCCCCAAACCTTGAGATGATGACCCATCATTTGGAGATGATTCCATATCTAATAAAAAAACGCAACCTGTAATATTAGTATAATACTTACAATAACCCATAAAAATGTATAACTAATTCAAGGCTTCTCATAATAGTACCACTTTAAAAAGTAACTAAACCTTGAAATCTTCAAGTTAACATTGAATGCAAATCAAGCTCAATAATTTTTATAGTCTATACAATGTTGATAGTAAGTAAATAAAAGTAAAATCCTAATGAGAATAGACAATACAATATGACCATTACCATGAAATCTTAATTCTCAAATTATATATATTTAATATCAGTCAATAAGTCAATAAAATAATTAGATTCAAGGCTTTCGAATGTATATAAGCTTTGATTGGTGGTTAATGAGTGAATAAGTTAATCAAATTATATATATATATATATATATATATATATATATATATATATATATATATATATATATATATATATATATATATATATAAAATATCAGTATATAAGAACTTATATGAAGTAAAATGAAGAACAATGGGTTACCTGGGATATTGAATTAATAAGCTTTGATTGGTGGATTTAGAGGTTTGTGATTTTGTAGTTCAAATTGTAGAAGATGAAAAATTATGACGGCAAACATGTGGTCTGGTGTAAAAGTGGTTAGGGTAACTTTTTCTCTTTTATATGAAGGATAATGAAAAGTAATATATGTGTAAATAAAGGGTAAATATGTAATTTTACAAACGCTCGTTAAGGCTCGCGAGCTTTACGAGTCGAGTAACTCAAAACTCGAACTCGACTCGACATCTTATACGAGTAGCTCGAGCTCGAGCTTGACTCATTTAAAATCGAGTCGAGTTGAATATTTTTCGAGTCGATCTCGAATTACTCGCGAGTTATCTCGGCTCGATTACACCCCTACTTACAACCAAGATCATCCAATTGTCCCAGAGATAATAGATTCTTTCTCAGGCCCTCCACGTGTCACACAACCCGAATAGTACGTACCATCATGCACCTTCACCATTATATTTCCAATTCCAATGATCTTTAGTTCATGATCATTGCAACCGTACACAGATCCGCATCCAGAGATAGGTTTATATTGATGAAACCATTCTCTTCTTGCGGTCATATGAAAAGTAGCTCCCGTATCAAAAAACCATACATCTGCAAATCTTTTCCTTCCTTCATTTGCAACCGCTGCTTCACAACACAGAGCGTTACCATCTTCTGAAGTGCTTGGGAAATTTCCCTGAGGATTAGAGGTATTTAAACCCCGAAATTGTTTCTTAAAGTGACCTGGCTTGCCACATTTGTATCATTTAAAACTCTTCTTCCTTCCTGTTCTAGATTTACAATGATTGTGACTCCCACTCGAGCCAGGTTCCATTGACCTCCCTCTCGTTACCACCAAAGCCTCCACATGTCTTGAACTGGTCTGTCTGTCCTCCCTATTGTTACGCCTATTTTCTTCTTCTAGAATAGCAGCAGCAACATCATCGAAGACTAGATAGTCAAAAAGAACATTACTGGTTAAGTTGATTATGAGTTGGTCATATGAGTCAGGTAAAATTTGAAGTAGAATTTTAGCACTTTCTTGTGGCTCTATTTTACAACTCAAAGACGTGAGCTGAGAAAATAAAGTATTCAAGTTATTAACGTGCTCAGTCACTGAAGTAGATTCCGTCATGCGCAAAGCATAAAGTTTCCTCTTAAGAAAATTTTTGTTGTGGAGCGATCTTGCCTCGTATAGTCGAGCAAGATGATCCCAAATATCCTTTCCAGTCTTCTTCTCCTCTATGCTTGACAAAACTCCATCTGCTAATGCCAGATGAAGATTTGCAATAGCATTTCCAACCATCTCGTCCCATTTACTATCATCCATGACCTCAGCTGGCCTTTCGTCAATGGCCGCCAAACATTTATCCTTTCTAAGGATAGCCTTCATCTTTAATTTCCACAACGAGAAATTATTCCCATTGAATTTTTCAATTTCAAAATTCGCCGCCATTGCTACAATCACAATCTACTTTTCGACAAAACTATTACGTAGTATTTATTGATAATAGTAACGAACACCTTTTGAGTGAATATAATCTTATTTATCTTTTGATGTGGAGGGTCCACTATTTAGTGGCAACCACAGAGCATACGATAAATAATTATACACACACCCAACCTTAGCTCTTGATACCACTTGTTGAGAAAAGTGACACCAGACTGAAGCAAACCCACTACTAAAATATGAAATACTATAAAAGATGACACACGGATATAACGTGGAAAACCCAAAAAGGGTAAAAACCACGGGCAAGGAATGATACGTTTCACTATGATGAAAACTAGAAGTTACACCTTCTCGCCAACTACAAGGATAAACACTTATATCTCTTGTATTAGGAGATATTACAAACTCTCTAATTAACACAAAGACAAGGAGAAAGAATGAGACCAAGAACAGTTTGTGTTGCTTTGGAATGGGATGAAGAAATGAAGCATAGATAATTGCCTTTTATAGGCATTTCACCTTGGCACTTGCAGTGTAACTTGCATGATCAACTTGTTAAGAGATAAGATTCTCCATTGAGATGCAATGTAACTGTTAACATCTCACACTGATGTCGGACGAGTTGTTAAAGTTTCTCATCCAATAAGTTTAGAGATAAATACTAGTATGAACTTGACTTGTTTTATGCATTTACATACGCTAACTACTTCATCAGCATTAATATAGCATTACATAACAAAATTTAGCCAAAGACACCAACGCGTGAAGCATAGAAGTAATAGTAACAAAACCGTTATAGAATGAGTTTTATGGATGAGTTTTAGTTTTAATATTGCTCCTTTGGCCAAATTTTCGCAATAACAACAATGAGGTAATGAAATGGTTTTTGGGATAAAATTTGGTTTTGAGTCTTTGTTTTGATGTGTCAAGATCTACAACCCAAACAGTGGGCTTTTTTTTTTACCCCTTGAAACTAGTAAAAGTAATATGTATTGGTATATTATGCAGGTTTTACTGACCAGGTTTTATTATTTATATTGTCTCGTTATACCTATGGTCTACCCTAATGCACTAACTGGCAGTGTACCCGGTCGTGTGTAGAGTAGTATTCGGTAAAATCGAGGTCGTCCCAAGAGCTATGTGTGTTGGATTATTACTAAGTCTAGGTGTCATAAATTTAAAAAATGATTTCGATAAGGAATTAATTAACTACTAAAGCAGATAAAAGGCAAAGGTTTAATCAATAGAGGAGAGTGGTGCTAACCTAGTCAATCCTCCTAGCTAGTAA
This sequence comes from Chrysanthemum seticuspe, assembly GCA_019973895.1. Lineage (NCBI taxonomy): Eukaryota > Viridiplantae > Streptophyta > Magnoliopsida > Asterales > Asteraceae > Chrysanthemum > Chrysanthemum seticuspe. The sequence continues at coordinate 19,160,075 of BPTQ01000007.1, read as the reverse complement.
TTTCTATGTCTACTTACTTCTAATTACTTCAGGTGGGGTCAAATTCGAGAGGACAACATTTGGTCAATTCGCCCTAACCTATCAGCAAAGATGCCACCATTGGAGAAGTCAGGTGTCCCTTCATAGCTCCAGTTGTTCCTGGTCCCCTAAGCCAAGTCATTAAGTACCGCTATATGCTAGATTCATAATAGTGGGTGCTCGGGCGTTAGCAACTTAAACACTCACCCCCTAATTCTTAAGTTCATCCAAACGGTAGGTGATCAATTGGTCAAATCGCACAAGTAGAAAGGGTCGTCAGTTGCTCATATCTTACCCTTCCCGTCTCAGTCTACTTACTTAGGGTCATTTGGTCATATCTCCTAAGCAACTAGCCTCTACCGCCATTCAAAACTACCGAAATAAGGGTAGCTACCAATAAACTATGCATGCATACACTTAGAAATAATTATACGGAAATAATGTAAACGCAAACAAAACAATTAAGGAATCATAACTAGGCCAACACCAAGAGGTGCTTAGCTGCTCATATTAACCATACAAATCAATTCAATATTCAAAGTTACGAAATACATGAATCGAAAGTAAAGAAAAGATAAAATGCCAATGCATATCGTAGGGGAGTGATTTCTCCCTTGGAGACAACTTCGTATGCTCCTCTAGACCTGCCTTTGGCTTCTTCCCACGTGGTTTGGTTATGGTGTGTGGAATGGGATGCTTTGAAATGCTGGAAATCGTGGGGTATTTATAGGCCAGATCTGGGTTACGGCGTAACTAATATAAGAGTTACGCCGTAATCTTCAATTTCTTCGTAATTTGCACTAGATCTGCAGGTTATGACGTAAACTTATAAGTGGTTACGCCGTATCTTTAATATTTCTTGGTTACGCCGAAGTTGATGAAATAGTTACGGCGTAGTTATCAGCGGCGTGGAACCTCATTTGACCAAATATAGTTACGTCGTAGTCTTTGGGGAGAGTTACGCCGTAATCTTCTGATGAGTTGGTTTTCTGAGTCACGCTTTAGTTACGGCGTAATGTGAGAGATGAGTTACGGCGTAATGTGAGAGATGAGTTACGCCGTAACTTCTTCAAAGTCAGCATACTATGATAAATCTTTGATATTTCTCCAATTCCGTGTCTCTTTAGCTCTAGTGCTTGTAATTTACCTGAAAGTGGAAACAATGGAAAACAAGCGTAAATCCATATAAATGATATAAATTACAAGCATTATCAGGGGAAATTGACACTTAATATTCAGGACTATTTGATGTTATCAAATATCCCCCCACTTGAACTCTACTTGCCCTCAAGTAGACCTTATTAGAAAGATTCCTAAAAAGATATCTCCCATAACCTGGAAAATATATGTTTACAAATCCCTTATGCTAGAACAAAACAAAGCCGAACACCTCACTAAATGGGAACGAAACACTCAAATCTCTCAACTATTCTAAGTGTCAATTTCGGGGTGATCACCCAATCGCACAGTCATAGCATGTATTCTATTATAAGCTTGGCGGTTACACAAATCTCCACTACTAGAGTTAAGGGCTAAAAAATTCTTCAAGGCAATATGGGTAGACACGACAAAGGTTAAGGGGTGACTCGTCATTACTAACATGTCACGGCGAAATGGACAAAATTAATGATCATGACCAAATCCATGGCCAAGACACCAAAGATTGCTCACTGCATTACCTAGACACGCTTCATGACTAAAGGGTAGGATAAGGCATGGGATATTTAAATGGTGTAAAATAAAAATCAAGCAGGTAGTCTAAATCTATAACCAAGTCATCACCACTTACCGTCCGCCCAAAGTTCAAGCTTTGAAGTCAAGAAACCGGATCATGAAATACTAGGTAGATGTGTCATTAGAAGACATCATGATGGGCACACTACCTTTTCTCCAACTGTTGGCATAATTACCAACTCCAATCTTCGAATGTGACCGAGGTGGCCTCCTCGATACTAAATCTATAAAGCTCATAACATAGTGCTTATAATAATGCACTTTTACAATAACTAAATAACATAACAACTTTTTTTTTCAACATAACAATAACAACTAAACATAATATCCCCCCACTTGAGATGAACAACGGGAATTCGGGGGGTCTTCAATGATCTTCAGGAATATGTCGTCGACAAAAGCGTGATTTCTGAACCTTTCCACTTGAACCTTGAACATAGGCAAATGATGACTTCCCAATCACAAATAAAGATTACAGGGAAGGCTAAGGTGTATAGGTGTATCGAAACAATATATTGGGTTAACAAAATGAAAGGAATGGCTCAGATGGGTGTATCTAGGGGTATCTTGCACTAAAGGTGAGTGCAACAAAAGGGTTTCACATGGGAGTCGAGAAGTCGAGGTGACTAATCGATAAACACACAATGGTAGGCTATTTGGGTGATAATCCTATAATATTGTCTTCTTAAACTGAAAAGTCCAAATACATCGAGCTAACTCAACATACCTCGTCTATGGTCTCGAAAGGATGCAAAGGCCAAGTTCTAAAGTTTACAAGCTACCGACACACTCATAATTTGGTGGATTTGGGGTAAAATATTGGAAACGGATAAGGCTAATCTCACCATATAATATCAAGGGTTGTATGTGCTCGGCTAAGGTCTAATCTAGTTAGGTTAAGAAAAACATTTCAAAATTTTTAAAAAATGGCATAATTTTTCAAAATAAACTAGAAAAACGGGGGCAAAATAAAGTTCAAGAGATAATTATACTCCCGTCCCCCCACTTGAATTGTACAAAGTCCCTTTTGTACTAAGTGTTAGATAAACGTGAAGAGAAAAGTTGAATTAGAGCGAGAACTTCCCTGAAATTTGCTCCAAAAAGGAAGAAGGCCTACGAAAAAGAGACGTGCCTTCGTATAAGCATCATGAACAAACTTCAATCCCTGAAATTACACTACCGACAAGCATAATTCTAAAAAGAAAATATGAAAAATAAAAACACACCTAACTCACTTTCGTAGGAATCACGGTTGCATTTAGCATATGCAACAAGCCTTTTAAACTACTTGGTGTCCCAAGTGGACGAGTGAAGTCTCGTGAGGGTTTACAGGGAACACACCCACAAAGTTCATTGAAAATACTAATACAAGGTTATTGTGTTTTAAAATGAAAGAAGTAAAGCAGAGGAAAGTTAGGTCGTAACTCTTTTGAGGGAGTTACACCGTAACTGGCAAAACCAGACATATGCTGCAAAGCGAGTGGCTACGGCGTAACCACAGAGATGGTATCACGCCATATTTGGTAATGCGTCTTGAACTTCTGCTAAAAGGGATTGGTTATGGCGTAATCACTGAGGTGAGTTACGCCGTAACTATGGTCAGATCAGCAAACAGCAGCAGCAATCACTTCCTCGTTTCCTGCAAAAATGGTTAAAAACACAAAACCCTACAGAAATGGAAATAAAACAAAAGAAAGGGATAATTCGGGTTGTCTCCCGAAATAGCACTTTTCTTTATTTACGAGTCTTTAAGTTAGACTCAGAGCCGCGGGGCTTTATGGGGGCCTTTGGACTTGCCCGGCTTCCTTAATGTCTTTCATCAAGTTATGCCTGACCCAACCGACATTTGTGGCAGTGCGGAGGTATTCTTTAGTTTCGATCTTCCGAATTTTGCAGAATTTTTCCTCCGGACCTAAATGGTATCGAGTGAACTCATATTTTTCGGATATAATTGGTGGCGGTCTCTTAAACGGGATGCCAAGAAGTTTGCATCTTTTTTTCTCGTGTACTTCATCATCGGGGTCAATGAAACCGTCTTCACCTTGTAGCTCGAGGTAATCAAAATCGTCATCGGAATCGGTATCTTTAAGATGGTTGAGTGAATTTTCTACGAGTATTTGCTTGCATTCTTCTTTTTCCTTCTTTGATGAGTCCTCGGTGTCATCTTCTGATTTTCCATTTGGAATTTCGTCGTTAGGTTGACCTTTACTCATACATCCATTCCATATTTTCTCCTTAGTTAACGCGTCAATTTTTCCGTATTTGATTCTGACCCAATCGTCGAATCCTAGATCATCTGGCCAAGGCAATTCTGTTCTTTCCGAATCATTATTTGAGGTCCATAGGAACTCGTCTTCCCCAGCTCTCTCAATGCTGCTTCCCCCGTTACATTCATAATCAAAAGGGTTGCAGGAAGCCCAAACATTTCCGTCAGTGGTTTTAATTTGTTCACACCAATGATTTTGAGTCCCTTCGTCATTATTATTGCCAGAAGGAATATCGTCGAGGGGCTTAATGGTTTTTCCTTGAAGAATATGTTTTTCATATTTGAGTTCCAGATTTCTAAAAAAGACCGAATTAATTATTGCGTCACCGAACCTTACTGAGTACCGATCTCTGAATGACAGATCCCCAAAATCAACGTCATGCCTCCCTGTTTCATGTGCGCATATCCAAACTTCATTCTTCACATTACCCCCTCCATTGCAATACTCACGAAAGGGGTTGCAGGTCGGCCATGCTTGTGTGATCTCATCTTCCATGATGAGTAAGGGTATGCAGTAATGCTTTATTGGTGCTCCTTCCACTTCGTTAATCGAGAACTTGGCTAACCTTTCTTCATCGTTAAGTGTAGTCCACATGTATCTGTCATCATTAACCCTCTCTTTATCAACCCCTCCATCGCAGGTTTTCCGAGGGTTACAAGAGGCCCATAAGCTGTAACATTCTCCATCGTCAATTGCAATAGCCTTACACCAATGACTCTTCCTTTTAGAGTTGTCAACCTCGGTAACCTTGTCGTTTCTTGTATTCTGGTTACGACGTAACTGTGAGATTTGATTACGGTGTAGCTTTCTTTCGCCTTCAGTACTAAACTCATCGGAGGACTTGTCATTTTCAGAAAATACAGCTTTACATATTGTAGATTTGTTCTTTTGTGCCTCATTTCTCTTTTGTACCTCATCGCCAAGCTTTCCAATCATAGTTTCCAAGTTCTTTAGTGATACGTCATGGGAAGAAAGGCTCTTGTTCGTACTATCTTGGAAATTTTTCAGCCATTCTTCTTGCTCCTTTTGCCTCTTGGTTGAATCTACAAGGTACTTGTTAATTATTTCCTCCAAGTTAGTTCTTCTCTCACTACGCTCGTAATACGGTGGTGGTCCTCCACGATACCCATTACGATTATCCCTGTAGAAAGGTCGATTGTCTTCATATGTAGCTTCCTCGATCGTATTTTCTTCGTCAATTTTAGGACAATTCTTAGTCACATGTCCCCTACCACAGTTTTCGCAGCCAACTTGGATGGCATGAACAGATTCTTTGATTTTTAGCATATCTCGACCTAGATTCTCTAGCTTGTTGGTTATGGCCGCAATTCCATCAAAACTTCCGCTTTTGTTTCTTTTTCTTCCTCCATCGTGCCATTTTTGAGAATGATCAGCCATTTTTTAAATGGCTTCAATTGCTAGAGTAGGAGTTATGTTCGGGATATGTCCTTGATAGTCCAACATCTGTCTTGTAGTCACGTTGATTCCTTTGTAGAAGATGTTGACCATTTGCTGGTTATTCAGATCATGTGTAGGACATTTGTAAAGGAGATCGTTGTATCTATCCCAGGCCTGATTATTCAGATCATGTGTAGGACATTTGTGTAGGACATTTGCTGGTTATTTAGATCTTCGACGACGGACAATACCTTTGAATGAAGTGTTTCTTGAGTAGAGCCCAAGTATTAATTGCCCCGGCGGGCAATCTTTTAATCCATCTTCTGGCAGCCCCGGTAAGAGTCATGGGGAATACCCTTAGCATAACAGCATCATGAGACACGCCCGAAATGTTGAAAAGGCTCACGATGTATAGGACATTTTCAACGTGCTCATATGCATCTTCGTCCCTGTTTCCTGAAAAAGGGTTAGCACGAAGCTCCCTCATAAATTGGTCTTTAATTTCGAAACGGACATCAGCTCCAATCGTCGGTATTACGAGACCCGGCCCTTGTTCTGCTCTTGTCAATGCCAAATATTTCTCAAGAGTGAGGTCATCGATGTTAACAACTTCCATGGTACCTGAAAACTAGAATAATGATCGTGAGAATTTTAGAAATTTTGAAACAAAACAAAAATGAAAGACTTAATAGCAATCCTAATATAACTCCCCGGCAACGGCGACAAAAACTTGATGCAAGTTTTATTAACCAGGTTTTAATATTTATATTGTCTCGTTATACCTATGGTCTACCTTAATGCACTAACGGGCAGTGTACCCGGTCGTGTATAGTGTAGTATTCGGTAAAACCGAGGTCGTCCCAATAGCTATGTGTGTTGTGTTAATACAAATAAGTTGTAAAAACGTTTATTTATATTTTACGATCTTCAAATATTTTATCGATAACAAACGTAAAATAATTATAACGAAACAAATAAAATACGTAAATGGTTTGAACTAATAGTTTCTAACATATTCACATTTTCACATAAAACACTAAAACAAGTATAAGTGATTTTATGAGTTAATATTACATATGTACAACAACTAGTGTTTACATATTTGGATAAAATATACACATAACTATTATGTAGTATATTAGGTAATATAAATGGGTAGAAACTTAAGTATCACAATCCATTGACCAAATACATTGAATGTAGTTGGGTACAACCCAAAGTCCATGACCCATGGAGCTTGACCCATAACCCATTGCATGACATCATGCTTATGTCATATATGGATAATATCCATAACCCATGGTATTGACCCATACCCATGTGATTAGGTGCATTACACTCAAGAGATACATTGTATCTAGCTAAAGACCCACGGATCAACCTATGACCCATGACCCATAACCTAAATACCCATGGGTAAAGAGGAGCGTCCCACGGATCCCTAGCTTTACGCTAGACGAATCCCTTGTGGGAACAGTAGATTTTTTCTTCTATAAATAGTGAGCCATTTCTTCATTATTTCTTAACTCTTTCCAACATACTTTTCCCTTGAGTTAAAAACTCTCTAACCTCAGATCCAAGAGATCTATGTTTGTAGTTTTGTTTTTGTGTGATCTTCTAGGTTCCTCTTAAAGGCAAGATCACCACCTTTGAAGTCGAGCAAGCTCAAGTCCATGAGTTGCCATGCTTCCTCATCATCAAGACTATTGAAGTCTTCTTGTTGATGATTGTTTTTATTTTCCTAAGAAGTGTTGAAGACATTTGTGAAAGGTGTCTCAAGTGTCAAGACGAAGATATTATTGAAGGGTATCTATCGTCCATATCATAAGCACTTGTGGTGGGTGCTTAGAAGTCAAGACCAGAAGCATTAGTGAAGGGTGCTTAGAAGTCAAGACTAGAAGCATTAGTGAAGGGTGCTTAGAAGTCAAGACACAAGACATTAGTGAAGGGTGTCTTGAAGAACTAGGTGTGGTTCACCTTGGTGTGAAAGAACTAGGTACTTAGCCTAGTACCTGATAAAGGGTAGGTGACGTTGTGTAGGTGTGGTTCACCTTGGAGTGAAAGAACCCTTTGGTTAGCCTAGCACCGGAAAAAGGGTAGGCGACGTTGTGAAGGCTTCTCCGCCATAAGGAGTTGGTGTAGTGATTACGAACTCTCGAGTAGGTGACTCGGGGAATGGAGTAGGGCAAGGAAGGCGTCCTTGTAGCCGAACCACTATAAATACTCGCGTTGTGGTTTTGTGCTTCTTACTCTTATCTTTTCATTACATACTTATATATGTTTGTTTATCAACATCCAACACACACATCCAAATAGATTGACATAAGTCGATCTAAATAGTTTAAAAGAAAGTTTTAATTGGCAAAACTATTCAACCCCCTTCTAGTTTTCCACAATTGGTATAAGAGCTTCGTTACCAAGTTTCTTAATATATATTGTACTTTAAAAACTTGATACGATCCATGGTTAATTGAAAACTACAAAGAAGGTTTTTCATAAAAACAAACACCATGTCTCTTAAAACTCTTTTGTTTGGATGTTGATTACATGACAACATTTTTTATTTTTTATTTTTTTTAAATGCACTAATCTTCTTTGTCATGATGATTAGTCAAAGCTCATACCTACCAAGCCATAGGAATCGCTTGGTAACAAGAATACCTTCCCTAAGAAGGTATCTTAAGCACAAAGGAGCTGGAATTGTCTTCTGACATTTGTTGTGTCATTTGTAAAGACATTCCTAAGTGCATTCGAGGTATGACTTTCCACTTATCTCTAAATGACATTAGCTTGATAAATAGGTATGCTTGCCAAGGTATTTATTTGATTAATTTTTGTGCATATACATGCTTTACATGTAGCTTCATTAGGAAGCTTTTTTTCACATACGTGTCACTCTTTCGTCTAAAAATCATGGTTTATAAAACTTGTGTTTTGTCTCACTTAATCCAAAAATCATATCTTTCTAATAATAAAACAAAACACAAATCTCAAAAATTCCTCCTTTCCCATAAATAAACCCTCCGTCAACCACTCTATCAAATCCCCACTTTTTCAAATCTTCCAATTTCAAAAATTTCCTCTCATTCAAAACTTCATCTTCCTCTCCATTTCATCTCAACCGAAACCAAGAAGGATCGTCTTCAACATGATTTACATCGCCCTCGTGCTCATCGTCTTAACACTCATCGCTCTTGTGTTCCCTATGACGAAGTTCTCATACGGAGACATTTACTTTGTTTTGTTAATCTACATTGGGGTTATATACTCAATCCTTTGTATCATTCTTAGCATTGAAATGAAATATTACTAATAGTCTAGTTTATCTAGGTTATTATCATAATGTGTTTATCATTTCTTTTTATTTTATTTCATTCTCTCGTAATATATTAGAAGTCATGTATGCATGCTAAAAGAAAATTAAAACACATATTTTGGTATAAAACCATATAAGATCTAAAAACCTATGTTTTTTCATCATAAAATCTATTTCTGTAACTACAGATCCACGGATCCCGGCAAATGTGCTAGCCGGATCCCTTTTTGAAAGGAACCGTGGGAACCGTCCTACTGGATAACAGTTTTTTATGCAAAATAAAAACCACTTTCTCTCTAAAAGTAATATTCTACTAGAATGTCAAAACCATAAGTAAGTTAAGTGTCATTGTTGTTAAAAACCATTGTTAATAAAAATCTAGTAAAAACATTAGATAATCATTGGTTGACCTCAAAACATCACTTTCTATTAACTCATCTTTTCTATAGGTTTCACTATGTCACATGTATATGAGTTTGATTTTTCACTCTCTAGCGTCTACACTCCGAACATCTCTCTTGAGCCCAACACCCCTGGCAATCATGTCCGTGGGTTCAATAATCTCGAAACCCGTCACTTCCATGAAGGACATATTGTAGACACCTCTCTACAATTCGAAGAAGGTATCAATACCTCCTTCCGAGCCATAGGACTAGAATGTCTTCTCGAAATCAATGAGAAAATATGTCCAAGGTTTGTATTAGAATTCTTCCGTCAAGTCGAACTCGTTCGTAACGAGGATCGTTCCCTATCTCTTTGGTTTTGGATCAAAAACCAAAAGTTCATTTTGACTCTTGGGCAATTTGCTCAAATTCTCCGAATTCCAAATCATGGACAATGTGCCTTCACCGAAGATTGATCTCTTGATTCTCTCTTCAACTTTCGTGAAGAAAATAGCCCATATTGTTCTCACATACTTTCCCCGGAAGACTTGATTCGCATATTATGCAAACCCCATCACTCCAATCCCAACATTATCCATACACGGGATATCCGAGAAAAGTACAAGCCCCTTGCTCTCATCCTACATGAAAATGTTTGGAGTCTTAGAGGAAATCGAGAAATCCTTCCCGCTTTTTGTGCTCACATAATGTATTGTTTGCTAACACAACAACCATACAATCTCGCCTACTTCTTTGCAAGGCGAATTGTAAATCTTCAAGTCTCCAAGAATAAACTCATTCCTTATGGAATGTTCTTGATGCGCCTCTATCATAATGTCATTCATTTTTATCCTCAATATCAAAGTCCGTTGTACGTACTTGTAAACAAGATGATGGAACCGTTAAACATTTCCCTCATGAAGACGTTCTTCATTCCTGAATCCGTCAACACTCATCAACCATTTGATGATCCCTCTAGCGAAAACACTCAAGGAACTTAGTAGTCTTTCAAATAGGATCAATCCTTTGTACTCATGCTTTATCAATGTAATCAAATTTCCTTCATGAAATAAAACATCTTACATTTGATATCTTAGTGTTAGAACCTTTTAAACTAACCTTGGAATATAATGCATTGTCAAGATCATTGCATACCTTTAGTAAAGGTTCTGCTTAGCAGATGGACGGATCCCAAAGTTTGTGCTAGACGGATCCCTACATTTAGGGAACCGTGGGATCCGGAAAACAGAAAATGCAATTGCAAGCATTGTATTTCAAACATATCTTTAGAACACCTCACACTAAGCTAGACATAGTGTCTTAAGGCAAATTAAGTCCTTATCAAGTTAAGTAGATCCTTCCTACTCACACATAACTCACCTAGATCACATTCAAAGACGCTTATAGATCTATCGTTTCACCTTAATCCATTGCTCTTCCGCTCTCAAGCTCACACATCATTTTTCACTTGATCCCGCATATCTAAACGTTGGAAATCTCTTATAGCAAAATTGACCATAATCATCCTTACGTCAAAATTTGTCAAAATTGATCAAATTCTAGTTTTTCCATCTTAAGCCTTTAGGATATTCTCCAAAGCATTAATCTAAGTCACTATCTGATCTCTAGGATCATTTAGCTTCACTTGACACTCTCAAAATCTTTATTGTCATCCTTGTTCATTCATTTGTACTCATGAAAGTTCCAATTCCTTCCATAAAAGGCAATCATTAGCTACATCACTCATTACCTTCACGTACTTAAGCACCCCTTCATTTAAAACACTGAGGAGGACTGAAACACTCAAGATGGTATAGATCTTAGACATTAGAAACATCATTTTTATTCTTTCATAGCTGCTGAGAGTCGGATCCCTAGGATTAGCCTAGACGGATCCCTCATTGGAGGGAACCGTGGGATCCGGGTGATAGATTATGTCAACTCTAGCTAAAACAATCATTTCAAGCTCATCTTTCTAACTTAAACACTCCATCTCATCTTAAATGAGTCCCTAGATCAGTACAAACTCTGAAGTTGACTGTTGTGCATGTTAATCATTACATTTCAATGAATTTTAGTGGCTTAAGGCTTGAATGCACTTGCCAAATCTCTTGCCTTATAAACCACATTGCTAGGACTTCCATAGTCATCACCTTCATCCTCATTTTCAGCACTTAAGGAACCCTTACAAACTTCCCAAAATCATCTCATCATGAGAAAAACTCCAAGTAGTAACTTATCCACCAAAGAACCACCCAAGAAAATTGCTCGTGTTGTACACGAAATTTCTTCAACCGAATCATCTTCGGTCAAGCCAACAAATGTAAGGATCTCTTCTCAACCAATCAAACCAATTCCTAAAAGGATAGTACCTACAAAACTACCTATGCTAAACACCACCATACCTCCTAGGCCAAACAATATCATCTCCACTAAACCATGACCATTGGTTCCTAGAGCTATCTCTTTTACATCTCCACTATCATCACCACACCTCTACAATTTAGAGGATTTGCCTCCTAGGCCGTCTCATCCTCCTCCGCCGACAACATTCTCCTCATTAGGAGGAATAATGGTACAAAATCAAGGTGTTGAGTCAACATTAGCTCCGGCTTCCTTTTCGCCGTTTCCATCATATAATCCCATTTGGATTATGAGAAATCATCAAAGTCAACCACCCGACCATATGGAAGTTGACACTTCTCTACCACCATCATCATTCTTGGTCGAGCCATCTTCAAATGTGCCTCCACCAATCCCTCCATCGTTTGAGGCTCCACAAGCCGCTTCCCTTGATCCTTCGCATCAAGCAATTTCATTTCTTCCACCACCACTACCTAGTCATGACAAAGATTTTTATCATTGTCAACATGTTGAAAGTTTGATACATGAAGTACGTGAATACCAACATTTCATGTTCTATCACCTCCTCGAACCTTTCGACGAGAGTAAACCTAAACAAACTTGAGCTAGAGGATTTTAGTGGTGTCCTAGTTTCAAGCGTTACTTAGACAAGTCTAGTAATTCCAAGTCATGTATCGATCATTTTCTTAGTTTTTAGAGTCATGTATATCATATCTCTAGTTTATTAAATGAAAATACATGCTACTTGCTATATTTCTGTGTATATGAGTATGTTGTATAATACATATCTCACTTTGATATTAACATAATATGTTATATCATCATTGCTGAAATTGATCATCAGCCATACGGATCCCTCATATTTTCCTAGACGGATCCCTACAAGGAGGGAACCGTAGGATCCGTGATACATAAAAATATTTTTCTACTAACTTGGATCACATTTGCAGGAAATTGTGCATTATACTTGATTTCTAACCTTTGTTTTGTAGTTATTCAATTTACACATGAAGACTTTGACACCCTAAAGCTATGGAGAGCTTTGTGTTAAAGCAATACATTGCAAATTACTTGCAATATTAGGATTACATTTCATGACATCCCTTTGCAAAATTGCAATCAACAAGGGGGAGCACATTCGTCACATAGACGAAATCTTTTGCAAACTTAGTTTCAAATGAAATAGCTTAGTATTATTCTCTTGACGCCCTTACATAGGGATGGACTCATCAAGGGGGAGTAAATACGAGATTATTTCCCGTTACTTGCTCTATATTTTTTTTTTCTTTCACATGTTTTTCCTAAAACAATGTGTTAGTTTCCTTTCGAAGCTCTTTTTGTTTCGACAAAAAAGGGGAGAAGAAAGTAAAAACTACAAATTCTAACTTTTACGAATTTTAGCTTTTCCTTAAAATAATTTTATATTTTGTCATCAACAAAAAAGGGGAGATTGTTAATACAAATAAGCCGTAAAAACGTTTATTTATATTTTACGATCTTCTAATGTTTTGTCGATAACAAACGTAAAATCATTTTAACGAAACAAATAAAATACGTAAATGGTTTGAACTAATAGTTTCTAACATATTCACATTTTCACATAAAACACTAAAACAAGTATACGTGATTTTATGATTTAATATTACATATGTACAACAACTAGTGTTTACATATTTGGGTAAAATATACACATAACTAATATGTAGTATATTGGGTAATATAAATGAGTAGAAACTTAAGTATCACAACCCATTGACCAAATATATTGAATGTAGTTGGGTACAACCCAAAGTACATGACCCATGGAGCTTGACCCATAACCCATTGCATGACATCATGCTTATATCATATATGGATAATATCCATAACCCTTGGTATTGACCCATACCCATGTGATTAGGTGCATTGCACTCAAGAGATACATTGTATCTAGCTAAATACCCATGGATCAACCCATGACCCATGACCCATAACCAAAATACCCATGGGTAACAAGGAGCGTCCCACGGATCCCTAGCATTACGCTCGACGGATCCTTTGTGGGAGGGATCCGTAGGATCCGGGGAACAGTAGATTTTTTCTTCTATAAATAGTGAGCCATTTCTTCATTATTTCTTACCTCTTTCCAACATACTTTTCCCTTGAGTTAAAAACTCTCTAACCTCAGATCCAAGAGATCTATGTTTGTAGTTTTGTTTTTGTGTGATCTTCTAGGTTCCTCTTAAAGGCAAGATCACCACCTTTGAAGTCGAGCAAGCTCAAGTCCATGAGTTGCCATGCTTCCTCATCATCAAGACTACTGAAGTCTTCTTGTTGATGATTGTTTTTCTTTTCGTAAGAAGTGTTGAAGACATTTGTGAAAGGTGTCTCAAGTGTCAAGACGAAGATATTAGTGAAGGGTATCTATCGTCCATATCATAAGCACTTGTGGTGGGTGCTTAGAAGTCAAGACCAGAAGCATTAGTGAAGGGTGCTTAGAAGTCAAGACTAGAAGCATTAGTGAAGGGTGCTTAGAAGTCAAGACACAAGACATTAGTGAAGGGTGTCTTGAAGATCTAGTTAAAGGCATTAGTGAAAGGTGCCTTAGATGTACATTCGATATGGAGTGTTTTGATGTACAAGATAGATTAGTACTAGATCCAAGGATATTGATATCCTTGATGATGTTGTAAAAAGGAGTTGATCTCCTTTGGGATTAGTCGTTGGTGTAGTGTTGGGTAGTAGTTCCTCCATTGCAATGGAACTAGGTGCTTAGCCTAGTACCTAATAAAGGGTAGGCGACGTTGTGTAGTTGTGGTTCACCTTGGTGTGAAAGAACTAGGTACTTAGCCTAGTACCTGATAAAGGGTAGGCGACGTTGTGTAGGTGTGGTTCACCTTGGAGTGAAAGAACCCGGTGGTTAGCCTAGCACCGGAAAAATGGTAGGCGACGTTGTGAAGGCTTCTCCGCCATAAGGAGTTGGTGTATTGATTACGAACTCTCGAGTAGGTGACTCGGGGATTGGAGTAGGGTAAGGATGGTGTCCTTGTAGCCGAACCACTATAAATACTCGCGTTGTGGTTTTGTGCTTCTTACTCTTATCTTTTCATTACATACTTATATATGTTTGTTTATCAACATCCAACACACACATCCAAATATATTGACATAAGTCGATCTAAATAGTTTAAAAGAAAGTTTTAATTGGCAAAACTATTCAACCCCCCCCCCCCCACCACTTCTAGTTTTCCACATGTTGGATTATTACTAAGTATAGGTGTCACAGATTTTAATAATGATTTTGATAAGGAATTAATTAACTACTAAAGCAGATAAAAGCAGATAAAAGGAAAAGTTTTAATCAATAGAGGAGAGTGGTACTAACCTAGTTAATCCTCCTAGCTAGTAATTTCTACGTCTACTTACTTCCAATTACTTCAGGTGGGGTCAAAATCGATAGGACAACATTTGGTCAATTCGCCCTAACCTATCAGCAAAGATGCCACCACTAGAGAAGTCAGGTGTCCCTTCATAAGTTCAGTTGTTCCTGGTCCCCTAAGCCAAGTCTTTAAGTACCGCTACATGCTAGATTTATAATAGTGAGTGCCCGGGCGTTAGCAACTTAAACACTCACCCTCTAATTCTTAAATTCATCCAAACAGTAGGTGATCAGTTGGTCAAATCGCACAAGTAGAAAGGGTCGTCAGTTGGTCATATCTTACCCTTCCCATCTCAGTCTACTCACTTAGGGTCATTTGGTCATATCTCCTAAAAAACTAGCCTCTACCGCCATTCAAAACTACCGAAACAAGGGTAGCTACCAATAAACTATGTATACACTTAGAAATAATTATACGGAAGTAATGTAAACACAAACAAAACAATTAAGGAATCATAACTAGACAGCACCAAGAGGTGCTTAGCCGCTCATATTAACCATACAAATCAATTCAATATTCAAAGTTACGAAATACATGAATCGAAAGTAAAGAAAAGATAAAATGCTAATGCTTATCGTAGGGGAGTGATTTCTCCCTTGGGGACAGCTCCGTATACTCATCTAGACCTGCCTTAGGCTTCTTCCCACGTTCTTTGGTTGTGGTATGTGGAATGGTATGCTTTGAAATGCTGAAAATCGTGGGGTATTTATAGGCCAGATCTGGGTTACGGCGTAACTAATATAAGAGTTACGCCGTAATCTTCAATTTCTTCGTAATTTGCACTAGATCTGCAGGTTACGGCGTAACCTTATAAGTGGTTACGCCATATCTTTAATATTTCTTGGTTACGTCGTAGTTGATGAAATAGTTACGGCGTAGTTATCAGCGGCGTGGAACCTCATTTGACCTAATATAGTTACGTCATAGTCTTTGGAGAGAGTTACGCCGTAATCTTCTGATGAGTTGGTTTTCTGAGTCACGCTTTAGTTACGGCATAATGTGAGAGATGAGTTACACCGTAACTTCTTCAAAGTCAGCATACTATGATAAATCTTTGATGTTTCTCCAATTCCGCGTCTCTTTGGCTCTAATGCTCGTAATTTACCTGAAAGTCGAAAACAATGGAAAACAAGCGTAAATCCATATAAATGATATAAATTACAAGCATTATCGCGGGAAATTGACACTTAATATTCAGGACTATTTGATGTTATGAGTATAAATTTGGAATTTGATTTTGGTATGCATTGTTGCGGTCGAACACCCCAATAGTGGGGGTTAGAGATGCAAAAAACTTGGTGAAAATCGGTTTTTGGTTTTGGGAAAACCGGTTAAAGAAAAACCAGTTTTCCTAAAAACCGGTTTCGGGTTTTTCGGTTTTTTCGAAATCGGTTTTTTTCGGTTATAAATGTACGGAATCGGATTTTTACCGTTTCGGTTTTTTTCGGAATTTTACTAAAAAGTTCGAACGTTTATTTAATAAACTTGTTAATTATCAAACATTTAATTAAACAATACACCAGAAATATACTAAAAAAATACAATCATGACTTTTATTTAAACAATTCAATTATACAACTAAAAATATATAAATACTAATACATTTCGAGCTTCGGCATAGCCATCACCCGAAAACATATTAGTGTACTCAAGTATATCAAGTCGACATTGCGATCACCCATTATACTCAAGTCATTAAATCTTCCAAAAAAAATCTTCTACATCTAAATCTTCAACATCAAAGTCTTCAAATTCACATTCATATAATTCGGTATTCAGAGGTGATATCCCTAATTCAACTTCTTCTCTTGCTATAGTTTCTTCAACTTCTTCTCTTGCTATAGTTTCTTCAACTTCTTCTAATACCAGACCTTTCATGTTGTATCCTATCTACTCCGTCCAAATAATCTTTCAAACATACTCATACTTCCACAGATTTGGGGGTTAGTCTTGACCTTTCTTCCGATATAATTCTACCGCTAGTAGAAAAGGCCGATTCGGAAACTACAATCGAAGCTTGGACCGCTAATAACTCATGATCCATAGCAGATAAAATTGAAAATTGGATTTCCCTTTCTTTCCACTAAGCCAAAATGTCAAAGTTTGCGAACTCTTTGGGACTAAAAGTTATTAAAAGTTTGTAGCCATATGATAGCATGGGTTCGGGATCGAGAAGACTTCCTTTTCTACGAGTAAGTTTTTCAACCCTTTAAGCATTGAACCTAATCTTTGTAGTGTAGTATGGGGTAAGCCCGGGGGCTTGATTCGTTCTCTTGGGGAATAGGAATGCTAGAAAGAGATATATGGCGAGAAGGTGGGGTTAAGGGAGATTATTTTTAGTCTTTTTTATATTTTTGAAAGCAAGTAAATATCTCGGGGTATCGGAGTGGGGGGGGGGGGTGGTACTTTTACCAATTTTAACTACTTTTACTAATTAAAGTAATTAACTACTTTAACTATGGATAGATTATGCTAATTGTAGATGTGCTCGTATGATGATTAAAAATATGTTTACTTAGATGTTCTTAATCCCTAGTTATCTTTTATTGGTCGATTGAATTGTCACATCCTCATCTTAATTGGTGCGTGGTATTCTGTTTGCTTAGATCTATGAAACCCTAGTTCTATGAATTGCAACTCTCCTCTAGACTATCCGGGATCAGCGAGTACAATGGTATCTCCCCTGAATACTCTATTATCTTTAAGCTACAACTCACGCAATAAATACAATGAATGGCCTAAGTGCACTCTTAAGCTTTTTTGCTATTTAGCACGTTCAAGCTCGCAACAATTAAAGAAGAAGCCAATTTTCCTTACTCTAGTGTCTACCAACTAAGACAAGAGACAACCTAACAATAATTAACAACTAGGTTTCATAGATCTAAGCAAACAAAAGGATAATTTAGCTACTAATGTTAAACAAGCAATCATACACACTTACAACTGAACATGGGTTAGACATAATAATAAAATGGATTAACAAACTTATCTTGTGATGTAAAATAGGGTATGGGACAATAGAATACTGTCCAAGTCGGACTAGAACTGAATTAGGGTTTGCTCTCCAAAGTTCTACCTCTCAAAATACAGAAAAATCGAATTCTATATATAGATTTACAAGTGCGACGTCGTCACTTTTTGCTAGTGACGTCGTCAGGTCGCCGTCATTAGGGTTTCATTTGGGCCAAGTCATCATTGGGATGACGTCAGTTGATGAGTGTGACGCCGTCAGTCTTCATGAAGGACGTCGTCTGAGATTGGTTCTTGGACATCTGGTTTGGAAATTGAGGGAGATGCCTTCCAGAGTTTAGGCGTGACGCAGTTAGGTTGTAGAACCAAAATTTGTTCGGAGCCGTCACTTGCATTCTGATCAAAACTTCTATATAGGGACGACTTTGCCTTTGGGTTGGGACGCTGTCAAGTCTGCTGGAGTGCCTTTGATCTTGACTTTGCCATTTTCTTCATGTTTTCTCTCCTTTTCGTCCAAATATGCTTCATTCAAGCATTTTGCTTCTAAAAGACCTAAAATGTGAAAATGAACGATTTTAAGTAGTAACGGATATAAAATGTGTCGAATTAGGGCTTAAATGACCCCCTAAAATGTATGTTTTAAATCCTTATCAAATATCCCTACACTTGGAATTTGCTTGTCCTCAAGCAAATGTGCTTTTGGCCAATCAATTTATAAGTTAGGGGGCATAAAGCATTGATTTAACATAGTTTATAACAAGTACAAGAGCCACAATAGTTATAACAAGCATGAAAATTATATACTAGCACCTCACAATTGGTGTTTGAATTCTCTCATCTTTCGGATTTATAAGAAATATAATATGAATGGAAATGGAAGATAAACACTCATTACCTGGCATAGTACATAGATTACCATAGGCTTGAGAATAGATCAAACCTCCACCGCTTTGGCGTAAGCACCTAGGAATAACTATCTTAGAGGTCTTTACAAAGGGTTGTAATGTTAGGCTTAGGGTAGGGAAGTAAAGGGTTTTGTTGGATAGGGGATATTTAGTGGTGGCAAGTCAAAAATCTTATGTTACAAGCATGTAAAGTGTGGCGTTGCTAAGCCAAGACTCGACTCACAAACACTAGATAACCTTGAAACAAAACACAAATATAAACTTGAAAACATAAACATAAATATATTGTAGGATGGTAGCCCGTATGTTTTTCTCATTTTTTTTTTCATTTTTTTCATACCTTTTCACTCTACCATCCTCTACGATAACATCAAAATAAAAGGATTTATAGGAGCATCCCTACACTTGAGTTTTTATTTCACTAACATTGATTGACCCGATTTGAAAAGATCAAAACACTTGGAGTACTTAATTACGTAGACAAAGGGAATTTGAATTTATCGTTCTTTCTCGTTACTCCATAAAATATTACTTTAACCCATGAGTCCCAGTCGTCCCAAAAATGTATACAAATGATATGACTTGACTTAGCAACCATACAAGTAACTAGATAATTGAACTAAGGGTTTATTAATGATAAGAATAATGCACTAAAGATGAGTGCATACAAGGTAGGCTAAGGCGATTTGGGTGTAACATTTGGGGGTGGATTGTAAAGAATGCTCTTCATTGATATTTCAAAAAACCGAAACATCACGAGAACCGCGAAAAGGATAGGCTCTGAGGGGTTAACTAGGGATATTGTGTACTAAAGATGAGTACATCGCAAGGGTGTGGGGAAAATTACTCAGCCGATGTGGAAGAGTTAATTATATTACATGTTTCAAACACGAGTTATCCTAATGCCTCTTATCATTTAGTTAATCTTAACTACATGAATGTAGTCTCACTAGCGATCTTGGAATGCATCACAAAACAAGTTCTAGAATCTATTATACTACCGGTACACTCACTAAGCATTAAATATGAATGCTTTTATTTCTAAAGATCTAGGGGCGAACCTCACATTTTTGGGGTGGAATTTGAGTGGTAAAGGGTTTTTGTGCTAGTCATATAATTCCTATCCATGAGAAGTTTTATTAAAACTAAAGTTTAGCTCGTAAATGTCATAAAAAAAATTTAATTTTGTGCTAAAACTACCTTAACAAATATTTCTCATAGTTTATTGCATAATTTACCAAGGACAAGACAAATAATCAAGTGAGTGAATAGTTTCTAAGTTCCCGCTTTATTCTTCCTCACTACACTTAAACTGAACATTGTCCCCAATGTTCCCCGAAAGTATCAAAGTTATGATAAAGGAAGATAAGTTAAAAGAGAAAGAAACTAGTACTCCCCTGATTAGCTCGGTAGGATATGTATGAAGTTGCGGTTAAATCCTCCTCAAAGAAGAATGAATAAGTAATAAGTGCTTCTTCCAATATGTGTTTTTCTTATTCTTGTCTAATATAACCTGCACACTTATAAGAAAACAAAGCGAAACATTCACGTAAAATTGGCGGTAAAACTATATATGACACACAACTAAACTAGAAAGCAAGTAAGATATAATGATTGTGGAATGGATATTTGCAGTTTTTTTCAGGAAAATTAAGAATTGGGAATTTTCAAAAATCACAAGTTACACAGAAAACGAAACTGACATTCTGTTTCTACAAGCATTTGACTCCAACAAACACACAAATATATACAATTTTAATTATTTTTCATCTCATGTTCATGTTCTTAAAAACATATGTGATCTTCCCTACACTTATTTTTTTTTTGTAAAATAACTTTATATGCAATTAAGACGAGGTTAAAAACAAAATAAAGTATTTTCACAAAGTCTAACATGAGAATAAACAATAATAAAAAAGATATATAAACACACAAACTAAAATTGAAAAACAAAACAAGCAATCAATTAAGCATGGGTTGTCTCCCATGAAGCGCTTTCTTTATTTATGAGTCTTGTAGCTAGACCCGAAGTCGTGCCCCTACGTGACTTCTTTTTAACTCATCATTGCAAACTCTACCATGTTGACAAAGTACACATTGACTCTATACCTAGGCCCTAGGGTCAAGCAATCCTTATAGTAGAGTCTCTTTTTCTCCCACATAAAGCCCATGCCTTTTTCTATATCTTCTTTGCTTTTTTCCTCAAAAGCTCTAATGTTATCCCTTTCAAAGTAGGATAGAGGACCATACCCGCTAACTTTCCAAGGCATCCTATACGTAATTTTATCGTACCCTTCCGAAAATCTAACCTTTTACCTCGGATTTATTATAGCTTAGCTTAGACTTTTCAACAAACGGTTTTCCTAACACTACATGTGACAAGCTATGGTCGATGACACATCCTACATCTTCTAGGATCATAAAATCAACTAAGTAGGTGAAATTCCCTACAAAGACGTGTACATCCTTGACTCTTCCTACAAAATTGCAAACCCCATCGGGATACTTAGGGTCCCTCCTAATCTTAAGTCGCACATTCATTATGTCATTGTAAACAGTCGGGGACATCACGTTGATAGGAGAGTTTATATCTATGTAAGCGTGCTCGACAATCCTATATCCAATCAAATAAGGGATTTTAATGTTCCAAGGACTTCCTCTCCTAATCTTTGGGCAGATTCTAATGATAGGTTATCGAGGATTGTCGATTATGTACTTGTGGTATGAAATTTCTTCTTTAGTGTGATAATGGTTAAAACATGCATTAGTTTCCTCATCCTCACTTTCATTTATTATTTTGGTGACCTCAACGTCATCTCCTCACAAGTCATCACCCAAGCCATTGCTAACCATTGAATCAACACTCGATGCGCTAGCCGCTTTTTCAACTGCATCCTTAATTGTACTCTCAAGTAACCTATGTAATTCTTTAAGCTCATCGAATTCACTAGTGATTTGGTTACGAAGAAGGTTAAAGGAATGTTGATCAAGTGGTTGGTTTAGAGTTGGTGGGACGTGTGGTGGTGAATTTGGTGGTGGTAGTTGATGATGTGGTGGTGAATTGTTATTGGGTGGGTTATCACCTTCCATGATGAAAATTGATGAGATTACGAACAAAAACACAAAGAAGGGGGATAGACTAAAAGAAAGCTAATGAAAAAGAGAAAAAAGAAAGCTCACTTGATAGGAATCAAGCGAGTAGACCTAAACAAGATAGAAATCTAACTAGAAATTCTATTCCCCGGCAGCGGCGCAAAAAACTTGATAGCGTGGATTCGGGGTCGAGAAGACTTCCTTTTCTACGAGCAAGTTTTTCAACCCTCTAGGTAGTGAAACTAATCATTGTAGTGTATTATGGGGTAAGCCCAGGGGATTGATTCGTTCTCTAGGGGAGTAAGTGTAACACCCCGCCTTTTTGGAGCATTAAAACCTCAAATTTACCTTATATCAGCGGAAGCTTCTACTCATAGTCAATCTCAAATAATCTCCCGATTCCTAAGCAGCTCATCTGGGTTGCACAAATTTTAAAAGAGTTTTGGATCAGCCAAAGGCCTAGTGAGAGTTCATGGTTTTCACGTATAAAACAATTTTTATAATACCAAACACTTTTCCAATAACATCAAACTTGTAAAACAATCATGCAATTTGCTCAAATATCATTTAATTCCTATTCAATGATCACATAATCTCAATACTTATCAACAGTCAACAAAATCAACGATTCAACACATATCACCAAACCATATAAACCAACTATTCATTATTTTCCGTTTGGTTCAACGGCTCCAACTTTCTTTATTTCCGTTCGGTTCAACGGTTCCAACTTTCTTTATTTCCGTTCGGTTCAACGGATTCAACTTTCATTATTTCCGTTTGGTTCAACGGTTCCAACTTTCTTTATTTCCACGATTCACAATTCAACATTTATACGGTTCACGATTTATAATCCAACATTTATATATCTCTTCATGTACATATAGCATATTTCTCAACATTCGCTTATTATCGAAGAATCCAAACACGTAGCAAATAACGATCATTTAAACAAGTTTGCATGATACTATTTCGAATAAAGTGCAACCCAATTTAAAAAGCACATGAAAACTCACCTGAATGCTCACAATTACAGTTCACTTTAGGCCAAAAAAAACGTCACCCTTTCTTCAATGAATCTACATAGATTAAGGTTCGTATGATAAATATCTCAAAGTTTAGGGTGTATTGTGTCATTTCAATATAGTTCAAGGTTTGCATGCGACAACATTTAAAGATGAGGGTTTATAATGCAATACAACTTAAAGAGTTTATTTTTCTTTGCAAAATTTCTTAACACGTTATTAAGAAAACTACATGCTTCATATTACATCTTTTATGGACATGGTCGACTTATATTCAAGCAGGCTCGCGGTTCTTAATATTAATATTTACGGCCAAGCAAACATACCAATGGACTAACCCCCGACTCATCTCCGCCGACACACGTTAAACACCCCGTAAAACTTACCCATAAATCCCGCGATGACCCCCGAATTTACCCCCACAAGACACATTACTATGATAAATTTATAATTATTGTACCTGGTTCTAATACTACGCATGCATGCATACACATGCATAACATTTACACTAATTTTAGGACTGGTTACATGCATGCACTAATATAGATTCAAATGACATTCATATGACCTCAATATAACTAGACACACACTCCATTCACGAGTAAAATATCATTAGCCCATCATCCAAATTCTAGTTACAGGTTCACGATCAACAAATAGATTAATACAAGACCCTTTTGAAATCGTTATAGATACATAGTAACCAAAATGTATTCGTTATCTATTTAGCTCCATTACACTCGACACAAAATAAGTGAACATGTATGTGGTCGACTAAGGTGGGATCTATATGGGTCGATTCATTGAACTCATTGGATGATCAAAACAGAAATTTATAAACTGAAAGTACAAGCTTTTCATATGCTAATCTTGTTATTTTATGTGACAAGATATATGCCATTTTATGTGGTAATAATGATCGACTAGCATGCGCACTGAGAAACATGTACACGACCAGGACCAGATTCAAAACAAAAAAATAAGTATTACATTAGTCGAAAATTACAAGGGTTCCTTCATGGCTTTATTTAGTTTATGTTAGGCTAGATTTAATCTTTATGTGACACGTTAATGAAAAACCAGAATTCATGCGCCTGATGTTACAATGGCACACGACCAGGAGCAAAATAAAAGAGCGAGACGAGGGTATGACTGGTACCTTGTAACGAGAACCAAAGGAGACAAACAATGGATGAAATAAACCAAACCAAAGCACCCTTCTTGCTTCCTAACCTCACGACCAGCAACAATGAAAACCCACAACGAAAAACCAAGTCAATACAAGAACTCATACGCGTGAACTCAGCTTTGAAAAGGAGTCTCGAACCTCACCTTGGCCTGCTTAGCGTCGACAGAAAAGAGATGGAGGATGGAGTATTTTGTTTGCCGTATTGTTTTTTTTCTTTTTGTGCTAGGGTTTCTTTGTGATCTCTTTTGAATAGGATTAGTATGCATTTAAGGATTGGTTGGAGACATATTAGGAAGGGATTTTGGCCCTTAGGCGTTTAGTAGTAGCCGAACAAAAAGGGGGAGTTACAAGACCAATTTAAGCTTTAATTCTCCTTCCAAAATTACATTGTACACTTTAATTATTTTATTTCTTAAGTGGTATATATAACATTTCAATGTGTTACATAATTATTATAAGTTAATTATAAGTTTATAATTTTCAAAATCTTGTACAAATTAATTATCATTAAGTGTCCCTCGATTTAACGATCTTGTTGTATTTCGCGAATTATTAGTTGAGGGTATTTGAGTCTTTTAACGCATTTACGATTTTAGGGTTTTACAGTAAGAATGCTAGAAAGATATATATGACAAGAAGGTGGGGTTAAGCGAGGTTCTTTTTAGTCTTTTTTATATTTTTGAAAGCAAGTAAATATCTCGGGTAAAGGAGTGGGGGTGGTACTTTTACCAATTTTAGCTACTTTTACTAATTAAACTAATTAACTACTTTAACTAAGGATAGATGATGCTAATTGTAGATGTGCTCGTATGATGATTAAAAATGTGTTTACTTAGATGTTCTTACTCCCTAGTTATCTTTTATTGATCGGTTGAATTGTCACATCCTCATCTTAATTATTGCATTTTATTCTGTTTGGTCGCAGGGTGGTGCCTAATTCCCTAGTTCTATGAATTGCAACTCTCCTCTAGACTATCCGGGATTGGCGAGTACAATGGTATCTCCCCCGAATACTCTGTTATCCTTAAGCTACAACTCACACAATAAACATAACGAATGGCCTAAGTGCACTCTTAAGTTTATTTGCTATTTAGGACATTCAAGCTCGCAACAATTAAAGAAGAAGCCAGTTTTCCTTACTCTAGCATCTACCAATTAAGACAAGAGACAACCTAACAATAATTAACAACTAGGTTTCATAGATCTAAGCAAACACAAGGATAATTTAGCTACTCATGTTAAACAAGCAAGCATACATACATACAATTAAACATGGGGTAGACATAATGATAAAATGGATTAACAAACTTATCTTGTGATGTAAAATAGGGTATGGGACCCTAGAATACTGTCCAAGTCAGACTACAACTGAATTAGGGTTTGATCTCCAAAGTTCTACGTCTCAAAATACAGAAAAATCGAATTATATTGACGGCGTCACCTTTTGCTAGTGACGCCGCAGGTCGCCTTCATTAGGGTTTCGTTTGGGCCAAGTCATCGTTGGGACGACATCAGTTGATGAATGTGACGCCGTCAGTCTTCATGAAGGACATCGTCTGAGATTGGTTATTGGCGTCTAGTGAGGAAATTGAGGGTGACGCCTTCCAGAGTTTAGGCGTTACGCTGTCAGGTTGTAGAACCAAAATTTGTTCTGGTCCGTCACTTTCATTCTAATCAAAACTTCTATTTAGGGACGGCGTTGCCCTTTGGTTGAGAGGCCTTCAGGTCTACTAGAGTGCCTTTGATCTTGACTTTGCTATTTTCTTCATGTTTTCGCTCCTTTTCGTCCAAATATGCTTCATTCCACCATTTTGCTTCCAAAAGACCTAAAATGTGAAAAGGAACTATTTTAAGTAGTAACAAATATAAAATGTGTCGATTTATGGCTTAAATGACCCCCTAAAAACGTATGTTTTAAATTCTTATCACCATATATTGTCCCAACTCGCTTGTTGGGGCCGATGTTTGTTGACGCTTTGTAGCGTCTTCACATGAAATAACAAAAAGGTTTATATTAATGTCCCTTGCCATTCAAGATGATCCGGCCCGTATTTGGTCAACAATTGGGTTTTGTTGTTGACCATATTTTGTTGCATAAATTCCAAATATGCGAAAAAAGCAATCCATTTAGTAAAATCAGAAATTTTTAAAATTATCGTTAAATTTAAAAATTTAGGATTCTAAATAGTTCGGGTCTTGACTGTCTAACCCAAAGGTTAAGTCTAAATTTTCCATTATTCTTGTTATTAAAAGTTCTACGCCTCCAACATTTAAAAATGGATTAAGTGCGGCAGAACAAGTAAAAACCAAAGGTAAACTACCAAAATATTTTATAATTTTTTTATATAACTTTAACCATTTTTCTAAACATTTGAGTAGGTGAGTTTTTTAATTCGTCTAATTTTTCCATTATAGTATAAATTTGATTTAAAACTAATGAGCCAGTTGCGTAATAAACACCAGATACTATAGTTGTTGCCTCTTTAAAAACTTGTAAAAAGTTGTTAAATCATTTAGTCGATCCCTATCTTGGTCGTCTATCGAAAAGGACTTATTTCTACTAACAAGTTGTTCATTAAAAGCGTTTAAAGTCACACGTTGTCGTAATGTATTTTCAAACATCATGCAAGTAGAATTCCACCTAGTATTATTATCATAGCAAGGTCCTAGGGGTATTTCACCACATTGTTTACGAAAACGTCTATAGTTCATTTGTCGTTTGTTGCTCGAACTATATATATGTCGTTCGTTGCTCGAACTATATATAGCTGCTAATAAACCCCTAAGTTTACTTTTTAAACTGTCACATATTTTTAATGCCGCTTGCACGGATAAATTTATAACATGAGCAACACAATGGGAATGAAAAAAAGCACAATCTAAAACGGCTTTTATACGTAATTTTAACAATTCCATAGCCCTAGTATTATTGGATGCATTATCTAGTGAAATCGTAAAAACTTTATCATCTAAATTATATTAAGTTATTGTCATGTAAATTTTTTCTTAAATTAGATCCCGTACGACGATAACCAAATAGTTTAAGAGCAATTGTCCGATTAATTAATAACCAAGATCCAGGATTAAACCAATGAGCCGTAACGGCGAGATAAGAATTTGCCGTACCATGTGGTGCGGTCAAACATCCGTAGTTATAGAAACACTATATTTTTATTCACGAAAACCATCAATAATATATTTTTTAGCCGTTTCCGATAATTTAAAAGCATCACTTCTAAGAGCAGTACGACTTACTTGTTGATACGCGGTTGTAGCCTCTTTTTTATGATCTCCGTAAGCTTGTCGTTGTCAAAGCGATTGAATGGAAACGCTCATTGAATGACAAACTTAGTAAAATCAAGTCGAAGCGCATCATTGTCGTATATAAAAACTTGACTATCCAGCAGCAGTTTCAAGTGTACTAGCAGCAGATGCACTATTATTGTGATGCAGTAACTTTATAACTGTGATGCAGTAATAATTTTTTAAAGGAAAATTTTTTGCGAGGAAAAAAAAATCTGCCAAAAAAGAATTTTGGCGGGAAAAAATTTTTTCACCGGGGGGGTGGGGTGGTGATGTGGCATGGTGATATGGCAGGAGGTGACATATGTCACTACCACAATCCTTCCTAGACTTTTCATTATAAGGACCCTTCTCATTATATCTCATCTTTATATACATCTATACATTATATATAAGAGGAGGCATGCCACATATAATGCCACTTGGCATCCCATAATGCCATGTCATTTATTTGAACTTTGGGTCATTCATGAGTTTTCTAAACAACTTACCACTAGAGTAAATTGTTTTTTGATTTATATCTTTCAAATCAATACAAATAAAGACATGCTAAAAAAATTCTGCAATTTGTAATTTATGAATGTATATTATGAAGATAACAATTAAAAAAAATATGATATATTTTAGTTACAAGATAATTATACCTTATATATTTTTAACCCTATTTTTTTAACATAAGAATCCCTAACAAGTTTTTTCACTTTTAAGTTTTACAGGTTACTAATCCCTAACATGTTTTATCTACTTTTAAGTTTTACAGGTTTTATCGAGTTTTAAGTTTTTCTGTGTTATCAGGATACAAAGATGGAGGCACAAAGAGAACAAGCAAGGGTAAGACAAAGTGTAAGGATTTAAACACTAAAGCAAATATTAAACAGGTATCTGCTAATGTTATAAGTTTATTGTAATATTGTTACTTAAAGGATTATATTCTAGAATGAGTCCATCAGATGCAGATAATGAAAGTCTTGTGCCAACATATGAGCTACTCAAAAGAAGGTCAGTTTCAGCTTATCTAGAGTCTAGACTCATTTAATATCAAGTTTCACGAGCTTTGAGAATCATGTTTAACGTTGTCTTCAGGAAAACCTCATCATAATTTCAAAAACCAGTACAAAATCAGATTTGAAACATTGATACACTTGAAGTAACAAACACATGAAGTCCTAAAGTGATTTATAATAGAAATCATTTTTAACACACTTCATATTTTATTGATACGTTATTGATGTTCTTGGTGGCCAAGAGCAAGTTTATGGGTTTGTAATATTACTACAGGTACAATGTTGGGCAGTTCATGACCTGTCGTTTTTGTTACTGTTAAGTTTATGATATATAAAATAAAATAAAACATAAAGACATCAAGAGTACACAGCGGAAGACTTAAGATCATAACAAATAAATTAATTAACTGAAAGTATGCGTAACGTACCTCTTGCGAATATCAAATCTCTTGAGCAAAGCAAAACCACCCTCGAGCAAAGCAAACCAAAGAAGTACTAAATGGTGTAAGAATAATGTCTTACAACCACGTTCTTGTACACACGAATTAACCAACGAATCAAGCGATTGCTAGATCTAACACAAGCCCTCGTATATGCAAAAAACCAAACCGAACTCCCTAACAAATGGGGTTTTCGGCCAAGCTATGCAAAAGAAAGAGAAGAGAGGAGATCTAGGTTAATTCAATGCACAAGGTGTGAATGAAACCCTAGACCCTACCCCTCCTTATATACTAGAAGTAAAACTTAGAGGACAAGTTAGGGGAATTTGAGGCCTTGGAGAAGCCTATGGCCGGCCACCATAGAGGAGCCCAAAGCCCATCCCATAACTTTCCCAAGTTTCCATTTCTAGTCCTTCTCTTTTCCATTTTAACGGTCGTTAGTCATTTTTCCGTTAAATACATAACGATCGTTAACCGGACTTAATGTGTAATAATTAATCGTAAACATAAACATTAATTATTAACTTTAATTCTCATTCGCTAATGTGTGCAATCCCGTGGTCACGAGTTCGAATCCGGACATTCACATCTTTGTAAATATATACATTTCCAACAGTTACATGGATTTGAATAGTCGTAGGTTTGATCCCAGAAATCAGTACTGTGTGTGACTTTGGGTCTTTCACGAGGTCCTCTTTTATGTAAATTATCTTTCATTTTTGAACCGGCTTGAACCGAGGTAAAGCTAAACTTCAAAGTGGGCTAATTTTGTCATTCGTTGTTCAGCTAGATCACAACTTAGAAGACCTGCATAAAGAGTTTTTAGTTCAGCTTCATAACAACAACAAAATATGAGATGCATGGAAGAAAATGTCTCTTTGCTTGTTCTTGAACATAATCTGATATCGAGAACAAAATCTTCATTTAAGAATGCTAAAGCACCTACTATTACAAGATTTATATATATTTTCTTATCTATAGTATAGGTACTTCTTTTATGATCGACTTTTTATGTGCAGATTTTCAACTGATTTGATATAACACATGAAATCCTCTTCAACATCCTGTCATGTCTAAAAGTTGAGGACAGATAGAGAGGTACAATGTTTGTTTGTAAATCATGGTTTCATGCCACCAAGTATCCTTATCTTCATGTTGTCCTTGATCTTTAAGCTTCTTTCGAAGCGAGGCTTTCGGAGTCTGCTAGGTGTTGCCGAAAACCAGTCGTGATATCTATCAGCTCATGTTGGGTAAAACGATACAGAGGTGAACATTACAGCTATAACATAAAGTAGTAGCAAGTACCCCCATCCCCCATACAAATTTTGTTTTTTTCCATCTGCAGGAATACATCTTTCAGCAACTCCTCCGACATACTACTATTACAATCCTCGCATACCAGAAACTGAGTACATACGTGACGTGTAAGTACAAAACTTTTGTTTCAAACCAATCATCGACAAAAGGAGACATAATCATTCGACAAATAATATTCAGTGCTACAGGTTCAAACAACTACTCGACCCTATACCAATCACACAAGTTCAGACACAACCATTTGCAGACGCGGAATAAGAAAAATTCAGGAATTGAGTACAATTGATCACTGTCTTTGAAGCAAATCCAAATCACTACAGGGTAAAATGTATAACATTTTTTTCACATATTATACGTACCCTCTTAATGCAGGTTGGCCAATTTACAGTCGATGCCGTTATACCAAGTATAGATGCTACTAAATCATGGTACTTTAACAAGTGCATCACTTGCTTGAAGAAAGTGTCAACAGGGTTTGTACACCAACAATTTCAGCAACTGGGTTTGAACCAAGCACCAAATTACAGGTTCCATCACCAACACATTAACGTACTATCCTAAAAGCGTATAACACAACACAACATATTCGAAATATGTAACTAACACAAATAAATGTATCCACTATCTATAGTTATTGCTTTAAGGCGATCATCAATAACGAAACTGCGACAATAATCCTCACATGTTTTAGTCTTGAGGCACACTCGATGACAAAAGACTGCAAAGAACTCCTTAGTACACATTAGAGAACACTAAACACGGGTTCCAGTTCCACTTTGGCAACATGATTGTTGTTGTCCAATTGTATAGATATGCACACCATCTCTTTGGAAATCGGAGGTATGAAGAGGCCATGGAGCACTTTGTGGCATCTCAAGTAGAGTTAACCCATGTGCTTTATTTATATCCATCTATTGTTCTTCCCAAGTCGCGTGTGTCACCTGAACCAGAAAACGTTGATATAGTTGGGGAGTCATATTTATCAAGAGGCTCGTCTGCTACATCAGATGACATGGACGCTTCTCCAACTTCTCTACCGGAATTTGATGAGACTTATGCTCTCGATTCCAAGAAAATGAGTCACAATACTTTAATGGCTCTGATAAAGTTCTTGCTGAAGAAGAGGCCCAACATAGTTGGAAAGGCAGCAGCTGAGACCACAGAGGAGGTTGTTTCAGATGTTGTTGGACATACATTTGATACTCACGAAAACAGGCGATCAAAGAAATCAACCAAGGTAAAGTTTTGCTGTTTCATTACACATACACACAGACACAGTTAGAGATACACAAATGTTCTTGGCTTGGCCGGAGCCCAAAAATAAATCCTGGTTCTGCAGCGTGCATCATGAGCTTATGAACACTGATTCTATGATTCTGGTTATCCAATAACACATTTTATATCAAAACTATATCCAAACACCCATAGAAAGTTGTATGTTCTGATCATAGTTTTGTTTGGTTCTTCAGGGACGAGTTAATATGCCTACTCATTCGGGTGCTAGAGAGATGGCAGCAATATTGGACACTGTACTTTTGCAGGCTTTACTTCTGACTGGCCAGACTACTGCTGCCTTAGATTTACTGAAAGGTTTTAATTGTTGTATTTTGAAAATATGTGAAGAGATCTTGCAGAAAGGAAATCATGATGTTTGTTTGTTAGAACTTTACAAATACAACTCACTGCATCGTGAAGCTCTCAAATTTCTTCATGAACTGGTTGAGGATGCCAAATCAGATGAACGTAAAGTCGTGCACCGTCAAAAGTTCAAGCCTGAGATGATCATTGACTATCTTAAGGTAAGTTCGTGTAGACATCATATTTGCGCTCCTCACATTCTGAAGTAACACATGCAAATTGGGCGGGCTGGTAAATGGTTCCTGGTAAAGGCTGGTCATTTATGTGACGCTGGTCATAAAGAGCCCTTTTGTTCTTTTTGTAGTTCTATGAATGATTGCAGTAATAAATATGATTACTAAAACTATATTATTCAAAAGATCATCTATGTCACAGAAAATGAAACGATTTGAGAGATTATAAGCAGTCGAATAGACTTTAAAGAAACATTGACCTGTTTGACCCACTCAACCTATTTGAACCATTTCTTTATAGTTTGAAATGTTATTAATTATTTACAACCCCTTGACATGTTGTAAACTCTGCTGGACATGGAGCCAAGTGTAGAATTAACCAGCTCTTCTTTTGTGGCGTGCCCTTTCCTTGTATAAAATGGCATTTGATATAGCCACTTGGAAGTGAAGTATATTCTTGTGATCTTGTCTCGTGGACCATGTGACCTGTAATCTACCCTTGTGCTTTTATATGTTAATCCATTTTGAACTAGAAGAAATCTTTACACGACCCGGTCAAATCCAATAAAATAAAACATATATAATTTGACCCATATTTAAACATTTTGTCAAAATTATTTCCCTCTTACTTGGATTAGGTAGTCACTATCTCTGCCAATGGAGAACGTGAGATTGGTGAACTGATTGCAAGAGCTATAGAGAAAGTTGGAAAAAAAGGCGTAATTACAGTTGCTGTAAGAACATTTTTAATTTCAGTCCCTGATCATTAGTTATTTATCACTGATTGTTTATTTAAAAAACAATTGATTTAATAATGTTGCAGGACTGCAATACATTGGATAATGAACTAGAAGTTGTTGAGGGGATGAAGCTAGGCCGAGGTTACATCTCTCCGTATTTTCTGACTGACACAAAGACACAAAAATGTGTATGTATAACCTCTGCACTGCTTAGTATCTGATTGGAGTAGATATTTCATACAGTACTTGTATTTATCAATGCTGAAAGCAGCTGTTCTTTAATTTGTCACAAATGCATCTCTTTAAGTTGTGATGGTCCAAAACTGGTTCGGGTCAAAACATTCAACCCATTATTAAAAAACAATATTTTAATTTGTCTGAAAATTTGGTGTCTTACTTACTCATGCTTTGATTACTATACGCGAACTTTCTATCAAGTGTGCACAACATTCAACATTATTCGTGGTAAACCTATCATCTAAGCTTAAATGTATTTGTATTCCACAATGGAACCTCATATCTTCACTTATAATTTATGATTTAGGTATGTGATGCGAGCAATCTACATAACAAAAGGAAGTCCATTTCTTCCCCCAGCTTTTGCTTCAATTTTTTACGACTCGGCTTCTTCATCACTCGATGTCTTCTTTGATCCTTCAACTGGCTTATTCAAGCTTCCTGGTATCACTTTAGGTCTCTATCTTTTAACCTCTAAGCACTCTTCAACATATAGATGTAATAGTGATTATTATTGATTCGCAGACTTTTATGGTCTAATATTTTTTTAGACATCTGAATCCTTATTGAATCCAGACTATCTTGAATTTAAATGGCTTTGAACTGCATGTTGTTTTCTGAGCACAGTTTCGAAGCTTACCTTTTTCCAAGATGTGGAAAAATGGGTGGGTCGGGAGGCAAAAGCAAAGGAAGTGTGCGGGAAGAGCAATAAAATACATGTACACTACAATAAAAACCAATTCTAAACACATGGATGCTTGAACCAGTCATCTGAATCACCTATTAGACTATGCAAGTATTTAAGCAACTTATCAGCTACTGTATTTCCAAAATGCAATAAGCTGTTTTGATGTTTGAATGGAGCCATACAGCTTAAGCTTATAAGTTTATTTAAGTTGTTTTCTATAAGCTCAGCAGTTAGGCCAATTCTGAAAACCATCAATTTTTAATTCGAGCTCGTTAGGGACCTAAATAGTTTGAAATCGTTATTTTCTTGATGAAAAATTATTGTTATTTTGAGTTATGTTTGTGTTTTTACAACTTGTGCATGATGATACTGCATTCGAGAAACAAAGTGCATTGTTTGCCCTTTGTATTTCATATATAGTGCTTACAAATATGTAAGTTTGCTATTAGCTTCAAACAATCTTGCACCGAATTTGACTATTATAGACTTGAGTGCATTTATGGATAAATATATGTTAATAGGTGGTGTCATGAACGTGTGCATGCTACAAATAAACCTCTACTGAAGACTGTATTCCAGGAACTATATCTTCATTTGCAGTATATCCATCTCATGGGCCATCTATTGATCTTATGATTATTGTTTTTAATGTTATGGTGCGATTATTACTTAAAACAACTTTAGTGTTCGTAATGTTGCAACGTTACTAAACATATAGCCACTCTATTGTTTTTGGGATTCGGGCTATGGTCTTTATGGGATGCATTTCATGAATGGTAATCCTCTCTTTTACTATTAATTCAACAATCAATATAATGGACATTAGAATTTTCACAAATAATCGTGATTGGCATTTATGGAGTATGTTAATAGCAAGTAAGAAGAATTGGCTGAAGTTGAGGCTGAATTGGTTTGTCATTGTTTCCTTTTATATTTGGAGAATTATTGGACCATGCATGACGAGGTTAGTGTTTTTAGCTACATTTAAATATTTTTGTCACAAAAATAACTTTGCTTCAAGAACAAGATTTATTGACTACATATATAGCAATATTGATATTGTTGACAAAAACTTATCATCAGGGCTTATTGGATTTGAAATTGTAGCTTCCACATTATTAAAGTAGCAGCCGTTAAATTTTTTTTTACTTTGAATAATCATTTTGAAGTAAGCGATTGGATAAGCGATCCCAAATACCGCCGTTGTAAAGTTACAGCTGGACACGAATTAACACCAACTCTTTCAAAACTTCAAAGCAATATGAGAAGGTAATGTTCAGTTATTTAAAATGTGTTTGATAAATCTCTTATATACAAGAGTTTGTGGTTGTTGATAATGAGACAGGCTGCTAAGTACATTAAGTATGATACTAATTTTGATGAGGCGGATAAGAAACAAGCAAGAGCATTGATCGCATCCTGCAGCCTCAACAATGCAACCTGTAAACTAAAGCCGAAGGACTACAAACAGGCTGTGAAGCTTTGCACCAAGGTATGTGGGAACAAAGCTCTTAGTTTTGATTCATTCACTTCAAACCCATTTACTCACAAATGGGTTTGTTAGGGTTAGATTTTACCTTTAACGGGCCAAAGTGGTCAAATCTATGAACTTTTATAGACTTGCCTAAATATCTAACTGGTCAAAGCTTTCAACTTTTAATCAACTTAACTTGATCGTTTTTTGTTAATTACGCAAAATCAACAACTATTGGTTCTTATAAACAAGTTTTATTTAAGATTTGAATTTCAATCATAAATTATCTTCTTATGAATGAATAGGTACCTATTAAGTATTAACTATTTATTAATTAATAAAGAAAAATTAATTTCCATTGTTAGTGCATTAACCAACAAACCTTACTGTAATACTATATTATTCGTTAACTCGGGTCATAATATTCCGATATATAATATGGGGTTTGCAGGTGTGAAAAAATCTAAAGAGATGACACTGAAGACAGAACACAAAACTATGAAAGATTTTTTAAACCTTTGATAGGTCGGCTTATTTAGTGCTACATGGTACTCAACAATCATTTTATCACCTAGCTCATATTTGTTTTGGGAAGTTCAAGTGCTGAGTTAGATATCATAGCTTGGCCAGACGCTCTACAACCAACGTGGTGCACCAGTTGCCGGTCCATCACCTAGGGATGACCCTGGAGCCGATTCTACTGAATCATCAGGTAAGGCACCCGAAGGTGATGTCATTGATGCAGATTTCACTTACAGCAAGTGAGCTAAATGAGATTTATGATTGAGGTAACATGTCAGGATTTTTTATCTGTCCATTTTTTTTGAAGTTGTATATAATGGTTTATCTTTTGCTTCAATTGTCTGCCTTTTTCCTTTTTTCTTACTCCACTTGGATGCTTTCAATATACAACTATAAACTAGTACTATATAGTGATAAAGAATTTCATAGTTAGAAGCTTTGCGACTTGCTCATTAAAATTATCATAATTTTTGCTTATCTGAAATATTCAATGGATGTAAGTAGCTTAAGTATCAAAGTCTTTTCCAGCCACTTTTTACCCGCCTTCTTTCGCTGTAGTAAAATATGTCAATGATAATTATAAGTCATGCCCGCCCATCACTTATCTAAAATACACAAAAATAGTGTGTCTTATGCTTGATCTCATACAGGTTCCTCGGGATTACTTTGATTATGAACAAGTTAACGCACCGAACAAGGAAGCTGGAATGAAACATATCATCAGTCTCATACGAAGAATGATTGGCAGGTAACTGCTCCTTTCAATGTATTATATTTTCATGTCTCGGAAACTTATAGTACTTAAGGGGTGTTTGGCTAAGTTTATTGTAACCTTTATACCAATATTGTAGTTAAAAAGTGCTACAAATCTTGAAAATAAATGTTTGCAGTAATGGTCTTAAAAATGGTATACAGTTTGATTCAAGTATACTGTTTGCAGTGATATTCTTGGAGCATATGAAAGATTCCTGTGGGAAATAGACGATAACGATGCAAATGATGAGACAACTGCACCCATTGAGGTAATTTTACACATCTTTTTCTATAAATGTCTACATAAACAAAAAGTTTACATGTTATTTTTCTAAGATTTTAGACCCCCACAATCCTATGCAAAGCTTTAAATAGATTCCAGAATGCAAATATTTGTCAAAATAAGCAGAAGTCGATAGTAGTCAAAAGGAAGTATATGCATGTGGTAAATTTATATATAAAAATGTAACCAATTAATAATCAGGTAATTTACCATATGATCGTTAAAATTCCTTAGTTAAAAGGCTGCATCTTTACGTATACTTATGTAACATTGTGTTAAAACTTCACTTATCACCCGACATTACATACATATTCTCATCACAACGAGCATCAAACCTCACCATAAATCCATTCACAAATATTTCAAATTCATCAACATCATCTAAATTTGGTAAAAAAAAATAAGCTGGAAGCACCTATATACAATAATTAAATAAACATAATTAACAAAAACAAAATACTAATAATAAATGTTAATAATATTATCAAATGTAAAAGATGTTCATGATTAATATTGTTTAGAAAAAAATGTTAGAAATTAGTTACCTCCTTTTAGCCATTTTATGGATTATGGTAACATCAATTATAGTTCTTAACCGTTTAATTTAACTTTTAATAAATTTTTAGTATATATTTGTTCGACTAATTCCTAAAAATAAAAACCACAAATCAAAGTACTTACCTGCTTTGAGCCGTTTTATGAATTACGGTAACATCAATTATAGATCTTAACCGTTTCATTTAACTTTTAATTACTTTTTAGTATATATTTGTTCTACTAAATCCTAAAAAAAAACCACAAGTCATACCCGTCCATCGGACGGGTTTTGCCACTAGTGTATATATATATATAGAATCCGGATCGATTGAGAATGTTTTTATTTTGAGAAGATTGAGAAGGTTTTCAAAAACGATAGATTTTTAACTTTGATTCATGTTTTTCAAGCGTAAAACTCATTTTAATGTGATAAAAATTCGAAATGTGTAAAAAAATTTGAATCAATGTTAAAAATCTCTTGATTTTGAGATATATGTAGAATACTGAATCATCTGTACAAATTAAATGAATCATCATCATAACTCGATTTTAACAATGGCTTGTGAATCAAATTTGTGATTTATAGATTCGATTCACCATAAAATGATGTTTACTAGTGAATCAAATCAAAAACATGAATCAATTTGCTCAAACGAAGATTTCTCAATCTTCTCAAAATAAAAACCTTCTCAATGGAACCGGAGCCTATATATATATATATATATATATATATATATATATATATATATATATATATATATATATATATATATATATATATATATATATATATATATATATATATATATATATATATATA
Source organism: Chrysanthemum seticuspe (assembly GCA_019973895.1). NCBI lineage: Eukaryota > Viridiplantae > Streptophyta > Magnoliopsida > Asterales > Asteraceae > Chrysanthemum > Chrysanthemum seticuspe. Next base: position 19,122,065 of record BPTQ01000007.1, on the reverse strand, counting down.
TATATAGGGGGCCTTTATTTTGAGAACCCTGTTAAGTGCGAGAACTGCGAGAACCCCTTATGTACTTCTAATAATGCATATTGTGCAACATATCAATGCAACATAGCATTTTTTAATTATTAAAGATTTTTATTTAATCCAAAAGGGTATAATAGTAAAAGTCAATTTTATATTATTTTTTATTTTTAAAAATAAATAAATTCAATTTTTTAAAAACATTCATTTTTTTACTTATTTATTTATTTTTATTTTTTGCTTTTTTCTGAACATGCTTTTTTTAAAACTTATTTAGTGCATATGTGTTTTTATGAATTAATTTTTTTATTTTGGTTTTTGGAATAGTTTTTTCGATATACATATTTTTCATAGTGAACTGCATACATGTTTTCTAGATAAGCAAGTTTATATGAAACCAAGAACATACATGTTAAATACAAAATCCAATATCGATTGATATATAATTAAATACAAATTTCTAAGAAGCGGAAATACATGAATCTAATCGATCTATACACGTGTGTACAAGTAATATTTAAGGCAAACAGATATATGTGCACACTCCTTGTTATCAACATTTTTTGAAGTCGGACATATTTGCACACTCGTAGTCGTCAAAGTACAGAAGTTGGACATATGTGCACGCTCCTTTTCAATGTTTCAGAAGACGGACAAATGTGCACACTCGTTGTCATCATTCTTTTAATTCAGCTACATCTGTTACAAAGAAAAATATTAAATTAGGAAAAATAAACGCAAAATACACACGTATTAACACATGTATGAGGGCCTAAATTTAATTTTTTTATTTATGTTTTTGGAATAATATTTTTACAATTTATGTTTTTCACATAGTAAAGTGCATGTGTGTTTTCTAGATAATATACACACGGATAAACACATACCTGTTTTAAAACATACATGTTTTGAACATACTTGTTTTAAAACATACATTTTTTGAACATACATGTTTAAAAACATCATGTTCTCAAACATATATGGTTTTATACGTAAACATATATGTTTTTATACGAAAACATATATATTTTAAACGTAAACATTTATGTTTTATACGTAAACATCTATGTTTTATACATAAACATCTAAGAATCTGAAACACTGATCACGGCAAAAATGAGGTCTATGCACTTGAATATGAAACACTGATCACGGAAAAAATCATATAATTTTTAAAGCATTTACCATACAGGGCTTTAAAATGAATTACCAACATCAAGTTAATTGTACATATCTATAAATCTTTGAAGCATGTGACTACAAATGCACATACACTAGTAGAGGGACCAAAATGTGCATGTCAGGTTGGTTTAGTTTGGAGTTTTTATGTACTCTCTCATGTTTATAAATGCATATTTTTGTTTTTCCGAGGAGAACTTGTACTTTTGAACGTAGGAATGCATTATGATGCTCCAGCTCGACTACCTGTTATAACCAATGAAAAAACGATATCACATAAGAAATGCAACATTCGACAAATGAAAATGGTGAACACTTAGGATCATGCAGTATTACCCTTTTCTGCAAATTTTCGGTTTCAGCAAGTATCATGTCATTCTTTTGAGAGTTAAATTAACAAAAACATGTAAAAATAATGGGTGTTAAAAATATAAAGAATGCATACACAGCGAATACCTTCTTGGACCTGATCTGTAAGATCCCTCTTTCAAGCCTGGTCTCCAACTGCTTCAGTTCCTTCACGTTCAAACAGCCCAAGTTCTCACCCATAAGATGGCTTCAATAAACCACAAAACAATGTTAACAACATAAATATTACCAGGCTATATCGTAGTATTAATAAAAAATCATCAAAACAACAAAAACTAAACAACAAAATAACTATAGATAACTATAGGTAACATAAAAGATTCGGTCAAGCCTCTAACAGTTTGAATCTCGTAACGACATGTGACCAGGAGATTTCTTAGCACACTTGATCTGTTACATAATTAAAAAAAGTAGAAGTTAACATCAATTATTGGGGGCACGTTGTGCTATTGGAGATATGAGCATAAAATCCAATACAAAGCCATCAGATATTTACTTTTTGATCTATTAACTAATATAAACATATTATCAAATCGTAAAAAAGAACTAGATCTGGTAACTAATATACATGATTCATAAGAGACACCCAAAATAAACAAATTAACTTTTTCGCATAATAATTAAATTCGCTTTTTTATCAAAGGATATCGAATTAAAAGAACAAGAATTAATGTAACTTACATGATTCGTAGATGATAAATTTCTTCAAACTCGTTTATGTTCGTTTATGTTCCGGCGACATGATGATACAAGAGATCGACACCATTAAAATTTATCATATTCGATTACATAGATTGGAGAAGACGGGGTGGGGATTGGCGGCTAGGGCTCTTGAGAGGAAGCAGTTGAGAGAGAGATTGTTGTGAAAAAATAAATACAGGTTTTTATATGTGATCCTATTTTGATGGGATAATTAAATTCCCACTTTGCCCCTGATTTAAATATTTCCTAAATTAATTTACACATATATTCAATAATGCCATTTTGCATTGATATCATGTACATTATGCATTATTAGGAGTAAAAAGATAGTTCTCGCAGTTCTCGCACTTAACAGGGTTCTTAAAATAAAGATACACTATATATATATATATATATATATATATATATATATATACACACACACACACACACATTATATATAAGAGGAGGAATGTCACATATTATTCCACGTGGCATCCCATAATGCCACGTCATAATGCCACGTCATAAAGCCAAGTCGGATATTTGTTTATCACAATTAAAGCCACCTAAGCATACTTTGAATGGGTAAAAATTCGGATTAATTAAATTTAAAAATTTAGACTTTACAAGAATCGAACCTTGGTCGATTTGTCCACAAACAAACATGATAACCACTAGACTAACACATTTTTTGGATATATCTTGCAAAACTAAATCTATAAACCTACGCAACCGATTATTGAAAAGGAATGCATTTATCTCCAATGATTATATATTACATATGTTGCCCAATTCAGAATTATATCTTTTTTTACTCAGAATCCTAATGTCGACTTTCTCTCTTAAAACAAAATACAAAAAGTAAAACCCTAATATTTGTCATAAACCGTAACCAAATATATACAGACTTTTGAATACACTAGAAGGGTACCCGCGCAATGCGACGGCGGGTACCCGATGACTATTTTTGTAGTGAACAAATGATTTTCATGTTACCTTTTAAGCATAGTAAGATGATGTGTTATTTCATCCTGCTTTTAATATTTATAAAACTTGAATAACTTAGGATAGACACATACTAACGGGTAGAGTACCCGATCATATGTAGTAAAGCCTTAGGTAAATCCGAGTATCGTCCCAAGAGAGCTGTGACCTTGAAAGAACTAAGATGATTAGATAAAACATAAGTAATATATGGGTAGACAAAACTGATGTAATTCTTAGGTGTGCAATTATTCTACTTATACAGACACCAGAAATTTAGGTAAAAGAGAAAGATAAACGAAGCTTAATAAAGAAAACAAATATGAATCGAATCCCTATACTAAGATTCAATATAGTGGTTAATTATCACCAGACTCCTTTGGTCGATTCGTCATGGCCTATGGTTCTTAGATTCCTCACCAAGATGAGCAGGTCACCCGGGATCATTCGGCAACCTAATAGCAGTCATTAAGCACCATATCTACTAGATCTAGACGGTGGGAACCCGGCCGTTAGGAACTTAGATTCCCCCTAACCTCCTAAGTATCTCCACTTGATAAGTGATCCTTTGGTCGATTCGCACACGAAGAGTGGTCGTACTATGGCCAATTCCTCCCATACTTCGCTATCTATCAGACTGGGGTCAGTTGGTCATATCTCCCAGCCCTTTAGATACTACCAAGCTTATAACACTACCAAGGCTAGCGATCTATAAAAAGACTAGCAAATGTCTATAAAGAATTATAGAGAATAACAATAACATGAATGCAAACTTTAATTAATATCATGAATTCATAATATAAGATCTAGAAAAATATAAAAAGAATCCAAACTCGAATACAAAGAAAATCGTAGACGAGGACTTCGTTATTCATGCTCCTAAACCATGCTTCTTCTTCTGTGTTTGATCTCCCCAAACCCTAGAAGGTTTGGGAAAGGAGAGATATCTAATACTGATGAAATCATCGATTATTTATAGGCTTCAAAATAGTTACGGCGTAACCTAATTAGGTAGTTACGCCGTAACTTTCTTCAATCTTCAGTGCTTATCCATTTGCTACGGCGTAAATTTTTTCGGTTTTACGCCATAGCTGCTAAATTCCAGTGTAAATCATAATTACGGCATAGCTTAAGCTGAGAACTACGTCGTAGTTTTGGTTATAATTCGTTACGGCGTAACCTGATCAGAGGATTACGCCATAGTCATCGAAATCTTTAGTTGCGTCGTAACTGCATCACTTGGTTACGTCGTAATTAAGAGAATATGTCTTGAAAACGTCCAATTGCAGCTTCCTTGCTTCCAATGCGTCCTGAAATGAAATAACAAGGAATAAGGATGTTTTTACTAATAATATATTCAAAATGTGATGACAAAGGGGGAAATTAATGCTTAGAAACTCAGGACTATTTGATGTTATCAAATATCCCCCCCACTTAAACTCTACTTGCCCTCAACTCGACCAGTTTAGACTGCAAAAGATACATTCATGAAGAATGCGCAGTTTCAAATTCCATGCTAGAATATTAATAAGCGCCGAACACCTCACGAAATGGGAACGAAAACACTCTCACTCATTCTATTCTAAGTGTTAATTTCGGGGTGATCACTCAATTGCACGGACATAGTAAGTATTCTATCATAAGCTTGGCAATTACACACAACTCCACCACTAGAGCTAAGGTTAAGACAAAATTTATAAAGCAATGTTGTGTTGAGTTACAAAGGCTTAAGGGGTGGTGTCATTACTAACGTGTCACGGCGAAGTGGATAAAATCAATGATACATGACCAAATCCATGGCCAAGACATCAAGGATTGCTCGCTGCATCACCTAGACACGCTTCACGAAAAAAAGGGTAAGGATAGGCATGGGATATTTAATGGGTGAAAAGGAAAAAGAAAACAAATAGTTTTAGCTTAAAACCGAGTTGCCATCATCCAACCAATAATTCAAGGTTCGTTTTCAAATGGTCAGTGCATGTCTCCGGAATCTTCAAAAATTATTCTTGAACTTATTCTTCCAACGTGATCGAGAAGATTATTCTCAATGCCAATTCATGTAGTGCTTATACATTTTCGCACTATAAACAATCCTGCTTCAATTTTTTTTTTTTTTTTTTTTTTTTTTTTTTTGCATATACTAAGATATGCTTGAGATACAATGATATACTTCCCCCCACTTGAGCTGAGCATAAGGTGATTACTTGGGGTCTTCAGAGATCTTTTAGCGAGATGTTATACGCTTCCTTATTTGAACCTAAAACTAGGATGAACAATGGCTTCAAGGTAAAAAAGGTAAAACTACACGGTAGTCTAAGGTGTAAGGTGAAAGGATAGGCTCAAAAGGGTGTAACTAGGGGTATCTTGCACTAAAAGATGAGTGTAACAAATAGGGTTAACACGGGGGTCGAAAAGCCAATGCGACTAATCGATAAACACACACAAGTGAACACATATAGGCTATTTGGGGTGAGATCCTAAAACATTTACTTTTTTCAAATTGCCTCTTCCAAATGCACCAAGCTAACTTGATACACTACTCGTCTATGGTCTCGAAGTGATGTAAAAGCCAAGTTCTAAAGTTTACAATACTATCGGCACACTCAATTTATGGTATATTTGGGTAAAATGGGGGAAACGGAAAGGCTAAATCTCACCAATGGTAATAAGGGTAAAGGTGTGCTCGACTTTTATGCGATTCTAGTTTGGTTAAAAATATGACAAAAATTTTCAAATAAGCTTAAAATTTTTAAAACCAACTAGAAAATTAGGGCAAGTAAGCTAAGTAATCATACACTTCATTTCTATACCTATCCCCCCACTTGAAGTGTACAAAGTCCCATTTGTACGAAGAAAAAGGAAAAATAAGATAGAAATGAAAAATAATCAAGAAAGAAATAAACTCCCCTCTCGAATGGTTGCTCATGATGTCTTACTAAAGGTTGAAGTTGGGTCATGGGGTGGCTAATGTTTGTTGAATCTGGGATTGGCCTTAACTTAGTTGTGTTGCTTCCAAAATCTCCTACTCCAGCAGGGGTTACGGCGTAACTAAATCATAAGGTTACGCCGTAACTGTGTCACAGAATAAAAACCTGCACAGCATACCAGGAAAATTATGTACCCGACGGGTACAATTAACGATAGAACAAGCAAACATCCAAATAGTTAAGTTATTACAGACTTGAGTTTCAAATAGTTTTAAAATTGTTTCAAATTGTTTCATCAAATGGGGAAATCACTCGTCCCCGGGGAGATCATGATTCATGGAGTGGAATTGAGAAGGATCAGATGGAGTGCTTGCGGTGCTTCCAGGAGTGGCGCCGGGATGCATGAAGGCCACTCCTCATTGGACTCCGACATCGGGAATGTTGGTCTGGTACACGTACTCCGGACCTTCCCACCTAGGGTGGCTCAAATGCATATGCTGAAGCATCTGGCTAGTCCGATCTGCACTCCAATGAAAGAAATCCTGCTGGAGCTGCTGCACCTGATCCAATGCACCTGAAAAACCCCCAAACTGGTTACTAAGACCAAAAAGACCCACTCCAAGGCTTTCAATTTCCTCGTTGAAGTGGGATGACATTCCCTCCAGCCTCTCATCAATAATATGTAACCTCTTCCCAACATTCACATGTGCCCTTCTACGTCCCATGGGTACCTGCTCCTCGGCTTCTCCACCGTCTTCACCACTTGCACCACTAGCTTCCCCTTCTTCCCTTCTAGGGGCAGTCCCAGCTAGGTGAATCGGACCATAAACGTCCTGGATGCAAATCCCTAAATCTACTAGTTTAGGCATGCCAATCAAATTAGTATCCCTACCAATGGTCACTCGGGCCAAAGCTTCATCGGTCATAGGATCAAAACTCCTAGCCAATCTCCCGATTAAATGTGCCCCTTGCAAAGGACTCCTACCAGAAAACCCCTTAGCACCTACAGCCATAAACCTAGCCAAATAATAAGGAACATCAATGTTGTTCCCTCCTTCCATTCCCTGCATCAGATAAAGGTCTTCAATAGTCATCTTCTCTTTGGCCGAGTGCCTTGCTCGAATCGAGCAAGCAAGAAGGCGGTGCACAAGTCAACGAATGGGGCTCCTCACCATGGTATACGATGGAGGGCTACTCGGATTATACCCCCCTGTGATAGCTATCTGGTCAAAATAAGCAGCAAGGTCTTGATTCTCATCCCTTCTTCTCCAGCATGTGTTATAGAACCGCTTAAAATCCTCAGTCTCCATTTCCTCCTCAGTGTACAAACCCATATGCATAGTAAGCTCCCTAAGAGTCAATCTCCTCCAGATGCCTCCAAGCTGGAAAAACATAGAATCCTCTTCATCATCATCAACCTCAGTTTTAAACTCCACACTAGCAAGGAACTCACGAACGTATTCCGGAATGACCGGTTCCGTGATCCTGAACAACCTCAATCAAGCAGTACATGTGAAATCCCCATCAATACATGTGAACTTGATCTTGCAAAACTTCCTCAATCTCCTACTAGCTCTTCCATTTGCCAAAGTACCGAATGCCTCAAAGTTAAGAGCCTCGGGTTGACTGATATCCTTCGGCATTAATTTCTCATATTCCTCTACGCACAGATGCCTAATACCAGCATTGGGGTGTGCTAAAAATCTAGGCCAATCTGCGGAATTGTTTGCACCTGAAAATAAGATAAGAGACAATAAGTGCAGACCTTACTGATGTCAAGTTACGGCGTAACCAACATAAGAGTTACGCCGTAATTAGAAAATTTCAATGGTTACGGCGTAGCTATGACAAACTGCTACGTCGTAATTGCAGATATAAAGGTTACGTCGTAACCAAACCCCCAGTTACGTCGTAACTTCCCCAGAAACTTAGCACCTCAGATGTTTCAATTACGCAATAGATTACGCCGGAACCATCAATTTGTTACAAGGGGTATAAGGTTTTGAAAATTTTTTAACCTAATAGTGCTGAGGGACAGCGCCTAACCCACTAAGTTTGTGTTTGACCTAAAACCCCTATTTTAATAAAGCCAAAACACCCAAATCAACCCGTAGTAATAGGACACGAATCAAAATAACATGGGGAAATTATCAAAACTATCAATTAATCATTCCAACATCAACAATTAATTTGAATGGGCAAGATCCCTAAAATATTAAAATAAAACCCCTAATTGAAATAATCAAAAGAAATAAATCAAAAAGAGTAAAGATAGGTCTTACCAGCCATGAAGATGGATTAGATGAAGTGATAACGATGAAAAATTTTTAGAGAGAAAATTTACTGTTTGTGAGGGCGGTGAAAGTGTGTGTAAAACCTAATTTTTATTCAGAAAGGTTTTTATACTGCTACAATAGTTACGGCGTAATTAGATGAATTGGTTACGCCGTAACTAATATTTTTAGAAATTCGATAAGGTGTGAAAGGGTTACGGCGTAATCCCATTAGTAATTAATTTTAGTCAAAGGTCAGATTTTTATGTATAAATCTGATTCTATAGTGGTTACGTCGTAACTTCTGAGAGAGGTTACGTCGTAACTAATAAGTCAAAAAGATTTTAAAAATTTTGATAAATTGCAATAAGGTTACGTCGTAACTAGCTGAAATAGTTACGCCGTAACTAATAGCGTCCGAATACTAATTATATAATATTGTAATAGGAGAGATTAAAAACGTACCTTGTGGGAATGCTCAAATCTCTTAATGAGGTGAAGATGAAATACCTTAGATCTTTCCATTAACTGCTCCCCGGCAGCGGTGCCAAAAAGCTGATGTGCTATTTCATCCTGCTTTTAATATTTATAAAACTTGAATAACTTAGGATAGACACATACTAACGGGCAGAGTACCCGATCAGATGTAGTAAAGCCTTAGGTAAATCCGAGTATCGTCCCAAGAGAGCTGTGACCTTGAAATAACTAAGATGATTAGATAAAACATAGGTAATATATGGGTAGACAAAATTGATGTAATTCTTAGGTGTGCAATTATTCTACTTACACAGACACCAGAAATTTAGGTAAAAGAGAAAGATAAACGAAGCTTAATAAAGAAAACAAATATGAATCGAATCCCTATACTAAGATTCAATATAGTGGTTAATTATCACCAGACTCCTTTGGTCGATTCGTCATGGCCTATGGTTCTTAGATTCCTCACCAAGATGAGCAGGTCACCCGGGATCATTCGGCAACCTAATAGCAGTCATTAAGCACCATATCTACTAGATCTAGACGGTGGGAACTCGGCCGTTTGGAACTTAGATTCCCCCTAACCTCTTAAGTATCTCCACTTGATAAGTGATCCTTTGGTCGATTCGCACACGAAGAGTGGTCGTACTATTGCCAATTCCTCCCATACTTCGCTATTTATCAGACTGGGGTTAGTTGGTCATATCTCCCGGCCCTTTAGATACTACCAAGCTTATAACACTACCAAGGCTAGCGATCTATGAAAAGACTAGCAAATGTCTATAAAGAATTATAGAGAATAACAATAACATGAATGCAAACTTTAATTAATATCATGAATTCATAATATAAGATCTAGAAAAATATAAAAAGAATCCAAACTCGAATACAAAGAAAATCGTAGACGAGGACTTCGTTATTCATGCTCCTAAACCATGCTTCTTCTTCTGTGTTTGATCTCCCCAAACCCTAGAAGGTTTGGGAAAGGAGAGATATCTAATACTGATGAAATCATCGATTATTTATAGGCTTCAAAATAGTTACGGCGTAACCTAATTAGGTAGTTACGCCGTAACTTTCTTCAATCTTCAGTGCTTATCCATTTGCTACGGCGTAACTTTGTTCGGTGTTACGCCGTAGCTACTAAATTCCAGTGTAAATCATAATTACGGCGTAGCTTAAGCTGAGAACTACGCCGTAGTTTTGGTTATCATTCGTTACGGCTTAACCTGAATAGAGGATTACGCCGTAGTCATCGAAATCTTTAGTTGCGTCATAACTGCATCACTTGGTTACGTCGTAATTAAGAGAATATGTCTTGAAAACGTCCAATTTCAGCTTCCTTGCTTCTAATGCGTCCTGAAATGAAATAGTTTATCTGTGTACTTTTCTAGAGCGGATGGGCATTTTTAGTATTTAGATAAAAAAAAATTGTAAGAGGGTGTTTGAACCCATCTATTCTATGCGCCCATATATTAAGCATTGTTATCTCCATTATGGATTTGTCAAACACATATATTAGGCGATTACATAAAGATGACTTTCTTAATGTATACCCAGTTTTTTGCCCCTTACTCATTCCTCTTTACATAACAAAGATAGTTCTATAAGAAAAGTTAAATTGATTGCTATGTTTATCAGCAATTGGCTTATCATTATTCATCGTAGGCTTTATGTTTGAGTGCTCTTAAAGGGTGTTAGCATCTTGTGCAAGGGTATTGATGTCAAAGTCTCTTCTTAATTTCGGCCAAGCATGGATTTGTGTACAAGTCAAATAAGGACGCATAGTTACTTTTGAAGCAAATGTATATTAGTTTAGTTAGTTTTTAGAGAAGTTGAATTGCCAAATAAGGACATATAGTTACTTTTGAAGCAAATGTATATCAGTTCAGTTTGTTTTTCAAGAGTAATTGCCACTTTTTGCTTATATGGTGTCTTAAGTGGTCAATTTGCTAAACTGTGAGTTTACTATCTATGTAAGATGATTAATGCTAAGGAATAGATTTTCCTTATGATCTTTGACTTCTTGATTTTGATTATATGGGTTCTGTAGCAAGTCAAGTTGAAAACATGGATTGTAAAATCAACATTACTTGTGAATTGGTAAAATGTTTCCAACAATTCGCATGTATTTTCATTTCCTAATACGCCCTCCGACCCAAGTTTATAGTCCACGGCTTTTTTTGGATGTCCCAATTTAATTTTCTACTAAAAATAGATTAGAAAGTTTGAGCAAGTTTACCATTTTAACCTTTGTTGAAATTAATATTACAAACAAGAAGAAATCAATTAATTAGTTAAGGGCAAAATTGTCCTTCTGCAAAAAGTATAAAAGAAAAATCAGTAATAATTATGTTTTTTCTTTAACCGTATATTTTTTATCGGGTGATAATAATTTTAGAAACGAAAGGAGTAATGCATAGTATTTCTAACATGATTGTGTTTAGCACGCGATATGACCATTCATTAAGTTTGTCATAAATAATAAAAATCCATAATTAAAAACTAAAAAAAATTAAATTGTTTATTTTTAATTAATAAACATAGATTATTTAAAATATTAGAAAAAACCTCATGTGTGCACGGGCATTATAACTGGTAAATGGTAAAAAAAAAAAAAAAAAGAAAAAAAAAAAAAAAAAAAAAAAAGGTTAATATCAAACAGGATAATCTAGTGGTCTATTAAAAAGATAAAGTAAGGGCATTTAATATGATAAACCTTTATAAAAATTTATAATAATGGCAAGTCACCCTAAATCATTAATTCATTAACATTTTTCTTGTTATAAACATTTCTCTATTGTGTATAAACTTCTTAAAGCTTTATAAAAATCTCAATAAACACCAATGCATTAAATTATAAAAAGATTTAAGATGTTAGACTTTTTCATTCCACATAAATATGAAACACATTTCAACTATGATTAACAAAAAAATAAACCTCTTTACATTTTCTTAAACTTTTTCATAAACATCACAATGAATGATCTCAATTAATGACAGTTATATTGGACAAGACACTAAGGGGTTAAAGAAGTCAAAGTAAAGCAATATGGTGCACAATTTCAATAATTTCTTCTCATATCATACAAAGTTTAGACAGCTTTTCTAACAACATATAACTAAAGGGGGCGTTTAGCCGTTTATTTAAGCTTATATATGGTTTATGAGCTTATTTAAATCGTATGACATACACGTACACTTATACACACTTAACTATATCATTCACCATAAACAGGATAAGATGCCTGCATAGCAATACCACATAATCCTTCTTCCGCCGAGACATCTCTTTCCATTCTTATATACCCGTTCTCTCCCCACGATTCACCCCACGAGTTCTTCATGAGCCAATACTTAGTTCCATCTGTCGTGGTACCATACCCGACTGCAGTTATAGCATGGTTAAGCTCAGTTCCACAAGTCCCACTAAAAACACCACCCGAATAAAACTTGAAATCATCTCCGCTTCCTTCAACACAAACCGAAACAGGCTGTTGTGTGACGGCCTACATCGAAAATTTAAGATTTTAGAATAAGAACATTAGACTTATAAGCCAGTACTTATATACTTTTGATCTAATATGTATTCATGTTATAAATGTTACACGTCCTAATATCATTTCTCTCCCGGTTATTTAGTTACCTGCAGCAGGGCGAATTCGTTGTTAGCTGGAACTTTCTCATAACCAGAGATTGTGGCAGCTGGGACGCCTGCTTTCTCCGTGTCACAGACACCTTCTTCTGCAGTGTATGGATAGGCTGATTCCGCACTTAGCCCATTTTGTTGTTGGATGAATTGGAAGGCGTTTTCCATAAAACCACCTCCACAACCTCGATTGCCATTAGTGTCACAATCAACTAGTTCTTGTTCTGATAACGATACTAGTTCTCCAGTTTTGATCTTGTTCAATCCTTCCATTGCTGCCACGGCTGAAAAGGCCCAACAACATCCTGTTTTCAAACAAAGAAAAACTTTGTAAGTAGAATAGAGATAGCATGATTGATAGTTATACGTGTTGCAATGTTGGTACTTGGTAACATGCCAGTACGAGACTAGGAGGCCTTCGAATAATGAGGTGGCATATATAGAAAGATAAGAAGTAGACTCACCGCACTGGCCTTGGTTCTTAATGGACGTTACTGCCCCTTCTTTTCTCCAATCTACTTCGTCGTCAGAGACTGCACTGACATTTGCATATCGAAAATCACCGGACGATTCACGTGCGTTTGATTGTTTCTTGTAACCAAGATGGGAAGCACGAAACTCCTCGTTAGTTAAATCAGCAAACTTATTGACCTCAAGTGTATAGCCTTGGTCAAGACCTCCATTGTGTGCTTCTACAAGTGCTACGTTGTTCTTAAATATTTCAAAACGTCTTTGTTTTTCTTTTTCGTCTGCGTAAACACGGCCATGACGAGCCATCCATTGCTCGTGCCTAGCGAGCATGGTTGGGTCATTGAGGGTGCGTGAAGTGGCTTGGAAAGCCAGGACTACTAATAGGAAAAACATGGCTAAGGTCGATCCCATTAGTTGTGAGTTTGTCATGTTTCAGTGTGTGTTTTTAAGAGAACTAGTGTGCTAGAATATTGGTGTGGGCTAATATGGCATGCATGGATGTGGTTTTATAGGCGCAGTGTCCTGTAACTACTTTTAGTACCATACTACCATGATGCATGAAAGATGAATAATATAAAAGTTTTCTCTTTTCTTTTCTTTAATTTAGCGGTTCGACTTTTTGGCCAATTAATCCATTGGATTTAAATGTATTGCCAGACAGACTCAAACGAGGTAAAACCCTCCTATTTTATTGTGACCACTTTAAGGTTATTTGCACCTAGCATGAATTGAACTTGATATCTCATAAATTTTATAGTGATAGTCACAAGTCTTTTTGACACTAGGCCACCCTTGAGTGGTTAATAATATAAAAGTTTAAGTTAATTAAAACATGTTAATTTGGGTTAATCCGTTCGTTGTTGGACATAAATTGGACTCGGCGTATAAGGTAAAAATGTTTAGTTTTCTTTCAGGGGGTGATACTCACACCATATCTTTTGATGCATGCATCATAATTTGTGCATTACAGTATTGTATAGTACAAACTGTAATGCACAAATTGTGGTGCATGCATCAAAAAATGTATTGTAATTATCAATTCCCTTTATTTAACCTAGAAGCATGCATGCATGTTTCACTTTATTTGGATGGAGTACCTTTTTACGTCTAAAGAACATAATTTAACTTAGCTTAGTCATTGTTTAATATATTTGATAAACCATTAAGGGTTAAATCTGTTTTTGAATTAATTATCTTTTATAAGGATCCGTATTACTATTATTACTTATTGCATTTGAAATCATAAAATTGAAAATGGTTTGGTTAAGAACGGTTATATAAGGATAATTACTCCTTCCGTTCTATTTTTATTGTTCATTTTGACTTTCACCAATTTTTCTTATTCAACTTTGACCATTAATATATTTATTTGTGTTATATAATACTTGATAATAATTATACCAATGAAAATATATTTAAAACCCAATACATTCATATATTTTTCATCAAGTATTATATAACACACAAAAAATAATTATTGTCAAAGTTGATGAAAAAAAACCAAACAAGTTAATAGAGGACAATAATTTTGAGACGGAAAGAGTATCTAAAATATAACTAACTTGTTACATTTTTGAGTGTTGTGTAGTTAACTTTTTTTTTCTCTCTATATATATCATGCATGTTATTTACATGTTAATAAATCATTTTTTTATATAGTAATGTTTACTTCAAATTTAATCATTTGTTTATCTAAAAATTAATAAAAAGTATTCTAAAAACTTTAAAAGTACAGTTTAACATAAAATTCTCTGTATATCATATTGTTAATTTAAAACTTGATATGAGTTAGACCGAGAACAAGTTTTAATGAAATACTCGATTATATCTTCACAGTCCTCACGGATCGTGTCAAATAAGCACACCCTCAAATTGTTATTAACATATAAGCAACGCAAACTATAATAATAAGTTGTACTTGAGAAAACTCTCTACATTGTTTCTTATTTCGGATGTCAATTTTTTGTTTTTGGCATGGAAGAAAAGATCATGGTGGTATAAGTTAGTCAATTTATATAAGGAAAATAAAAACTATGAGTGGAATAGTCAATTAAAGCATTAAAATAGTAGTACCCTTGATAGAATGACTTGAAAAGGAAGGAGTGTGATACAAAGCCCGAACCCAAAGACCCGCCCATATGAAAACTGAAGTCATTTGATACCAAGTCCCTTAGAAGATTTAGGTGTAGCTCATTTTTTAAAAGAAGCATTTTTCACCTCTTTTCCTTTATTTCCTCTTCGGTTGCGCAAAGTTTTTATTTGTCTTTTTAAACAAAAGAGCTTTATTTCACTTATTTTCTCCTCTAAATTTCATATGTTATCTTTCACTTCTTACCTCTTCTTTTCACAAACCTTACATTTCTTTCTCAATATCCGTTTTTATACGATTTCTTACAATTTCATACGTTTTTATCCGTTTTTGTCCGTATTTATACGCTTGTGTGTGTTTTTATACGTTTTCATAAGTTTTCATCCGTTTGTATGTGTTCGTCCGTTTTTATACGATTTCATCTGTTTTTATATGTTTCTTTACGTTTATACCTTTCGTCCGTTTTTATACGTCTTCATCCATGGTCCTTGACTGACGTTACCGCCCCTTCTTTTCACCAATCTACTTCGTCGGAGACTGCACTAACATTTGCATATTTAAAAACACTGGACGTTTCACGTGGTGCTTGTGATTGTTTCTTGTAACCATGATGGGAAGCACGGAACTCCTCGTTAGTTAAATCAGCAAACTTATTGACATCAAGTGTATAGCCTTTGTCAAGACCTCCATTCTATGCTTGTACAAGTGCTACGTTGTTCTTAAATATTTCAAAACGTATTTGTTTTTCTTTTTCGTCTGTGTAAACACGTCCATGACGAGCACTAAAACAATCGCCGCTTTCGCAGGAGAAATTTCAGGGCTTTCGCCGGGGACATGTCCCTTACGAAACCTTTTCCCGGGGACATGTCCCCGGCGACAAGACCCCGGCAATTCCTTCTCTGGAATACTTTTCCCGGGGACTGTTTGCCACTTTTACCGGGGACATGTGGGACCCGCAGTCGATTGTCGCCGGTCAAACATGTCCGACGTGGCATCAGTTTTTGCCGGGGACTAGTCCCCGAGAAAACTATTTTTGAACTTTACTTTAAGTATCCTAATTACGTCATTAGTCCGTGTTTTACCGGGGACACGTCCCCGGGAAAAGCTGTAAATTGAAATATGCTTTTGAACCTTCAAAGGGGACATGTCCCCGGCAAAACTAGCTGACCCAATATGCAGAATATTGCTGCAAAATGGGTAATTTCCATAATTTTTCCGGAAATTTTCCAGAAAAAATCTACAACCTGTTTGCTAACATAGTTATCCTTTTCAAAATCATAACACAAATTTGCTAAACATAATATCATATATACCCATCAATCGCTAACATAGTTATCCTTTTCCAAAATCGCCAAAACGGTTCCTAAACCATTAACGCATGATCATCTACAAAACTATCCAAAACTACCTATCCGCAAATGGTCCAAAACTATACGTATAATCCATTTACGGGAATCCTAGCACATAATGCACATAAACGACATAATAATCCATGTTATTCTCTACAAACATATCCAAAATGTGTTAAAGTAACATAAATCGGCATCTCAAACCCCACTACCCCCATTACCGTCCCCGGTATCTCTAGACTCGCTGGATGGAGTAGCACCAGATCCCGACCCACCCTCTCCAGATCCCGACCCACCTGGTGGAGTAGCACTTGATCCCGGGGCGGACTGTATTCGCTCCTCCCAACCCGGCAATGTCCTCACAAACTCCATGACCTGGTCCATCTGACTCCTCTGTGTAGCGAGCTCCTCGTTCTGTTTCTGCACTGTTTCCCGCAGTGAGGACACATCCGCTGCATCACGAGGTCGGGAGGTGCTAAAGGTCTTCTTCACTCCACCGCCGGGTAAGACCTGACCTACACCAGGAATATGACCGCGCTGCTTACCACCAATCACGGTACGCAAAATCTGACGGTCAGTCATGCGAGTCCCATCGGAGGTGCTCTCTTCCCGCATCCGCAACATCTCGTTCTGTTTAGTTACAAAAAAACAAGAAAAGTAATATATAAGTCGTGATGCATTATATATCATCAAAATGGGTGACTTTGAAAATAAATTATACTTACATATCTAGCCTCAGATAACGGGGACTCAAAGACATCGCCCCTCGTATGGTTCCAACGGTAAAGCTCTATCAAGTCTTCTCCGACCGCCGCCTCAGCCTCGCTGGTCAACTGTTTAGAAATAAAATCAATAACGACACACCCAACACCATGTATATATATAAATAAAATGATTAAATTGTTTCTTACAAAGTTATGGCGAATAGCAGCATACGACTGAGATCCGTGAAGGCTAGAACTCGTGTTCGCCATTCGGTTTTGTCGATTCACCTCTGAGATCTTCTGCTTCTTGGGGTTTGTCCAAAGCTTAACCTGCGTATTTTAAATTATAAAAACTATTATATAAATGAATTATTATTATTATTATAAAGTGTCGATCCAGAAATTTACCAACGCATCCCAATCCTCTTACGTCTTATTCTCTGGACGCTTTCTTTTGATCTCCTCAATTTTCTCCAGCCCACCTGCTACCGTAAAGTTATCTTTTTTGTACCTATATTTGTTGTCGTCGTATCGTTTTTGGAGATAATACTCGATACTGTCAACAATCTTCTCTCCATTCGGGCCAGCAAGGTGTGTGTCGAGATCAAAGTAGTGCTGCAATAAAATATAAATAAAAAAATATACAAATTTAAATAAACAAACAAGTTTGAATAAATATACAAATTTAAATAAAGGTTAAAAAAAACTTATGTGTAGATGCTCATGGATGTGGGCCTTGGCCGTTTCGGGAACCTTAGCCCATGAATCGCAAAACATGAGAATCGAGTCCCGTAACACCTCCCCAACATAGTTGGAGAACCAAGAAGAGTGAGGGCCCACGTGTGTCCAAAACCCCTCCGGGTTGGGCCGAAATTCGATCGACACAGGACGACCATCCAGTGCCCTCTTCGCCTTCAGTGTCGTGTTCTTTGTGGGACCACGCACCACCTTCCCGCCTTTCCCAATTTTGGCGCTTGGGTCTGCAGCTTTGGATTTAGAGCCTACAAGTAATCAAATTCAAGTGATGATGACATTAAATAACATTTTATCAATTTAAAATAACATGTAATCAAATACAGTTTAGTGAAAAATAATTCAGAAATTCTTACGCTGGCAATTGGTGCCTATCCTCCTCGAGGGACCACGAGGTGGCGAATTACCTCCGTCGCCACCGTGAGACCTAGCTACAACATCTGCCATCTGTTAAACGAACATAGAAATTAGTGAAGAAACATATATATATAATTAAATAAATAATTAAATAAATAAATAAATAAACAAACAAATAAACACATTTAACAGTATATATCAACAAGATAATTATAATAAATAAATAAGAAATCAAACGCACCCTTTCAAGCACGTGCTACTAAAGACTGATCGAAACTAGCCAGTAATCACATAAGCTAGTTCGTTGGTAATTTTGTAAGAAATCAAATAAAATCTTCGACCTCCAAAACCGATTTTCAAGTTTTGACCAACACATTAATGGACATAGCTTGGAGACTGTGGACAAGTTATGTACAAACTCTTATACACCATGTCATAATCTTAACCCATTATTTTTTGTGTCAGTTATCCGGATTATATTAAGCTTTATTGCACATTGAAGCATTAGCATTACATAAATATGGGACTTCTTGTTCAGTATGACCCTATATGATTTAGATTCATTTTTCTCATAACTTTATAAGAAATCACCTCTTAACCTTAAGCGGAATTCTACCATCAATCCTCATTTATTTACAATAAAGCACAAAAACTAAATACATCAATCTTAAGGACGATCAAATTGGGCATGACTTCTATACATAGTTAATGAATCTTAAATCTGCCTATTGGAAAGATACATAAGATGTACGAGCATGCAACTACTACATAAGCAACTAGTCCCATGAAGGCGAATTAGATGGGTACTACTATTGGTACCCCCTAGCCCACCAAAAAAGTATGAAAAAGAACATAATCCTTTTTGTCCTCCTGTTTACAGTATAACACATATTTTTTACTCCCTCCGTCCCATATTAAATGTCCACTTTGACTTTTCAAAGTCATTCCATTTCAACTTTGACCTTAAATATTTTTGTTTGTGTTATACAATACTTAATGCAAAATATATGAATGGATTGTGTTTTAAATATATTTTTCATTGGTATAATTTTCATCAAATATTATACAACACAAATCAAAATATTTAAGGTCAAAGTTGAAAAAAAATTACTTCAAAAGTCAAAACAGGACATTTAATATGGGACGGAGGTAGTATCAGTTTTTGTTCCGTACTTTTTATCAGTTTAATACTTTTTACTTGTTAAACTTTATAATTTTTGGTTCCGCACTTTCAGTTTCACAGTTTTATAATAAAAACAAAACTATAAAAATAAAAAAATAAATAAATAAATAAATAAAAATATATATAGTGGGATATTACTTGTATAAATGAGGGGTCTAAATAACATATCCCTCGTCACATAAATTATGTTTGTTTCAATATTCTTAAAAGCCGTGACCAATCAATGCATAAGTAAACAAGTTTAGCTTTAAAATATTTCATTTTCAAAGTTGACATTATATCACAAAGAGTTCCAACTATCCAAACTACTATAAACTTGCAGGGTTCTGGTGTGTTGCGGATACTATAGTCGTTTAAACCGTTGATATTATAGAAATACAAGTTTTTCAATTCTCTCTTTCTTTTCAATTTCATTTTCCTAGAAATACATGACACATATTTTTGTGAAAAATATCTTTGTAAGAATTTCGTGAATGAAGCATTTCTCTTTTTATTGTAGGTGGGCTAAAAAAATTTAAATAAATAAAAAAATAAAAATATCAAAACAAAAATAATATTTTGACACTTTGACTTTCACGCCTTGGTTTTTAATATTTCAAATTGTTCATTTTTCATAATTTGACTATTTTTCATGCCTTGTTTTTGACTATGATGGAGGCAGGGTATAATTTACAGGACAAAACTGAAAACTTCATTAAAAAAAAGTTGAAACTGGAATTTATAAAACTAAACACAACATATTATAAACTACTTTTAATATGGTTACTTTTTATATAAATTTTGTGTTAGGTAAGTATATAAAACGTAATTCATAACATATTGTGTTTGTTTTTATAAATTCCAGTTTCAACTTTACCTTACTGAAACTTTTCAGTTTCACCTGTAAATTATACCCTGCCTCCCTCATTTTTTATAC
>BPTQ01000007.1:18973962-19095980 GCA_019973895.1 Chrysanthemum seticuspe | reverse complement strand
GATAACACCTAGAACAAAGAAATGCCAAATTGGACAAAATTGCTTACAAATGACTTTGAGGCATAAAATGAGAACCATGAACTGAAAACCAATCCTAAATGCTCTCCACAGAGCTCTAAACCAAGGCCATCCAGGATATACCTTGCTCCAGCTGTGATCACCAATTTCAAGTGATTTTTGATTTTTGAAGTATTTAACTTGGATTTTTGGTAATTTTTGATTTTTTAGTCTAAACTAATTTTTATTGTTTCTAATAGCTTTTATAAGCTATTTGGGAGCTTATGTGGCCTATTCTAATCCATACAAACAACAAAGAACATCATTTGAAACATTTGAGATTTTGCTTAAATAAGAGATTTTGCATAAACTGAAATTTGACTTAATTCTTGAATTAAAGGTTCACAAAAGCTTTATAATAACATAAACACTTGAAATACAAAGTTTTAAACTTAAAACATAAACTGAAAATGGAAATTACACTAATTCGACATTAAAAATAAAATATTACACTAGATAACTTTGATACATTGCATTTTCCTCTCTTTATAATGACTTTTCATCCTTCCCACGTGCTTCTGATTGAATCCCACCAAGCTTGAGCCATTGGATTGGCTAGAATAATCTTATCCGTCCACCTTGCATTTTTGGCGCCAAAAAATTCTTCAAGCAGGTTTTTTTCTTTAATGAGCTTGATTGAAGTAATTAAAGGTTTTTGGAGTTTAGAGGGGGGTGGAGGGAACATGGTATGGGAGTGGGTTGAAATTGGGTGAAAACCAGTCATGGTTTTGCTGTTTCAGGAGTTGAGGAGAGAGTGCTACAGTGGCCAGTTTTGGGCGGTTTCTTCCTTGGTTTGACTTTGATTGACCGGGTAGTATTAATAACAAAAAGGGCCGGGTCATAGTTGGGTTTGGGTTTGCTTTTGGATTGGATTTTGGGCCTTAGTTAAAATAGGATCCGTTTGGTTTGTGATGATAAACAAGGACCAAAAGTGTAATTTCACCAAACATGAGGGACTGATCTTGCCATGTTTCCAAACTTCTCACAAGGACTAAATTTGCTAACTTTGATAATACAAGAACCCTTTTTGCATAAAATCCATTTTTTTAAAGTCCAAGTACTAAATTTGCAATTTTCCAAAGCTTGAGGACCTTTCTTGCCAATTGACCAAAGAATCATTCAAGGATCATTTTAAACAACTTAGAATACTTTAGGGACCTTGAATGATAAATTTCCACATTTTTGAATTTCCAGGGACTAGATTTGACAACTTTTAAAACTCGGGGGACTAAAACTGCCACTTTTGCAAACTTGATACATTTTTCATCTGATTTTGATATTTTTGCAATTAAAACACATAAAACACTGATTTGTGATAATTTGATCATTTTGATGTGTTTTTGAGTGTTTTCAGATGATTTTGCAGTTTAGATTACACAAAAATGATGAGTATTTGGACACTCATCAAACACCTAAGAAGACCGTTAAGATTTCGGAGATGAGAAACGAAAATTGTGTGCCTGGTGCTAATGTCACCATTCCTTTAGAAGTTGTCGATGAGGTAAGCTCTAGATTCGCTAATACTTTGTATGGTTATTTCATTGGTAAGAGACTCGCTTTTCCGATAGTTGAATATTACGTTAGAAATACGTGGGCGAAGTTTGGTTTACAAAGGTTTATGCTTGATAATGGTTTTTTTCTGTTCCAATTTGAAACCAAAGAGGGTATGGAAAAGGTATTGGAAGGAGGTCCATGGTTGATACGATTAGTGCCTATCTTTTTGAATATTTGGACTCCGAACACTAAACTTACAAAAGAAGATATAACTTTAGCTCCTGTTTGGGTTAAACTCCATAATATTCCGGTTGTTGCGTATTCTGAGGTGGGTCTTAGTTTGATTACAACGCAAATTGGTCTTCCTATCATGCTTGATTCCTACACGAGTACGATGTGCCTTAAGTCATGGGGTTGTAATTCCTATGCTAGGGCCCTTGTGGAAGTGTCGTCAAAGGAAGCCTTACTTGACTCTCTTGTGGTTGCGATTCCTTACCCTGACGGGTTAGGTCATTCATTGGAAAAAATTGGTATTGAATATGAGTGGAAGCCGCCAAGATGTGAGACTTGTAAAGTATTTGATCACAATGATGATGGATGTCCTAAGAGAGTGAAACCGGTTGTGAAAGATAAATCGTTGGTTGATGAAGAGGGTTTCGTTGAAGCTTATAAGATGAAAGGAAAAGGTAAGCTTCAGGGTACTAATCGTCAGGTTGATGGGATAAGTTTTCAAAAGCCTAAAGTTTCGTATTACTATAGGCCGGTTACTAAGCCAAAAAATGGAGGAGCATCGACGTCTAAGTCTTCTGTCCAATCGAATACAAGTTCTCCAATGGTTAATGTAGGTTCTACTTCTTGTAACGAACCTACTACTGATCCTACTAGTAGTACGGCTCCATCCCGGGATAACCAAGGAAAGAATAATAATTGGGTGGATGATATCAACCTTGTTGATTTGAAGAACATTTTTGATGTGCTTATGGAACAAGATTCGGTTTTGAAACCTGTGATTGGCACTACATGTACTCCTGAAGTTATCTCTAGGTCTTCCAAAACTACGCCTCCATCGCCTATGGAGAACACTCCTATTGCTGACAAAATTGGGAAGCTTGAAAAGCTTATTATTGATGGGAAAGCTACCCTTGTGGATGATAATGGTAAACCTATTCCGGTGGCTGATGGTGAAAGAAAGGGCAACCCATTCTCTAAGGTGGGTGAAGTGGTTGATTCAGATAGTGATGATGAGGTGTTTGAGCCAAATGATCCTTTGGGCAATTACTTTTCATCAGCAGGAGGACATAACGAGCTTAAAGGTTATTTTTCTGATGATTATGCGGCCCAGGTCTATGACTTACCTGGGCAATTTGAGGAATTTAATGATCAGTTTGATTTCAAGCTTCAAGGCCGTTCGAGAAAGTAATTTTTTATGTGGATTTGTTTATTTATTTTGCATGTCTTTTTATGTTTTTAGTAGTTATTCTAGTTGTGGGTAACTAGTTCATTTATGACATTTCATAAATGATCTTGTGGTTGTTCAAATGGTTGCTTGAGGTTAATGTGGTATTTCAGCCACACTCCATTGTATTTTAAACGGTTTTTTTGGTTAATATATTTTACCAGGGTGGAACCCTTTTACCCAAAAATATATGCATTTTTGCCTTGTTATTATTATTTAATTATTTATTATTAGTCTTATTTTTATTTTTATTTTTTATTTTTTTTAATTATTATTATTATTTATTATTATTATTATTATTATTATTATTATTATTATTATTATTATTATTATTATTATTATTATTATTATTATTATTATTATTATTATTATTATTATTATTATTATTATTATTATTATAAACATCACTTTATTAAAAACTCATAGAGTTTACAAGAAATTAGTGAGAAGCCGAGAAACCAACTGGGCCCCCACACCTCTAGCAATAGCAAAACCAATCCTATTAAAAATATGAATCGCAGCACGTGCCCTAATGTCTTGAGTCATAGAGAATCGTCGAATACGCTTTAGTAGGATTACTGCATCCTTCTCAAGTTCTCCAAAAGAAGAGAAAGAGAATGGGAGGAAACCAAACCCTATATCAACACATTTAGCATCGTACTTGACACGTTTACGTTGTGCGGCATCAATAACCGCACGCCCCTGCACAAAATCAATCATCCTAGATTGCGCCAAGGGCGACGACCCCGTAAGATCAACACATACATCACGCCCATCATCCCAAGAATAAAGCAATATATCAGCCGGTCGTAAGGATCTGTCCCTATCTCCATAAAGCCAAATATTCACCTTCTTACGAGCTGAAATTCCGGACCGAGAACAAATATCAATAAGAACATCACGCACAATGTTATGCCGATGTTTAATGCCAACAATACCCGCGCATGAAACAACATGATCCCCATAAATATCTCCAGTAAAAACCCTAGAACAGGCTGAACACGGTACATGAATAGTGAAAAAAGGAACGCCCAACCGATAGCACAACACACAACGATAAGTCCTGGCATTCATAGTTTGTCCCAGTCCAGAAATTGGAGCCACTCTAAGCCAATCTGAAGTATGATCCTCCTTTAGTGAGCTCCATAAAGCCATCTGTCGAGGAGATAGATGGAATGTAGATTCAACAGTTTGGGTAACCCGATCGAAATATATATATCTGCCAATTTCTTCATAAGTTTGGGGGCAGCGAGCTCGCTAGGGTTACTCAAAAGGTCAATATCCATATTCACATTAAAAGTACATAAAGCATCATCAAAAGAGGGACCAACAGTTACAATACCAGAACTATGGAGAAGCTTAGTCTGTAGGCTAGCAGATTGAAGTCTAGAAGCAAGGAAGGCATAATTCAAGACATCACCTGCAGAATATACACCAAGCCCCACAAAAGCAAAGGGTAGGGTGGCGAGTCTCCATTGCCAATCACCAAAACCAGGCCCAGAAGCAGTGACAATACGCTCCAAAGAAGAACGAAGTGCCGCATCAAAAGAAACCTGAGGACACTCAAAAACCCAGGGGGAACATGTGCGCATAGAAAAATACAACTTGGAAATACCAGCACATGCACGAAGTAACAACAACTCTCATTGAGGGTCATTAAGTTTGGCAACAGCATCCATAAGTTCAATAGTTTTAGCAACCCTTTTCAAAACAAGCTTACTACCAAACTCAAAATCCACACTAACGGGCCCACCCAACAATTTAACACCGTGTAAGGGACGAGAAATATTGGGGGAGGGGGAAACACCCACATACCTGCTTCTGGGATCTTCCTTTGGCCAAAAAAATTCAGTTTTATCAACATTGAGGTGTAAGCGCCGACAAGGTCCATCCATCATAATTAACTCTAAAACCTTACCCACAACCAAAGTATCGCCAATAATAGTGCCATCATCCAGATACCATGCTTGAAAAGAAAGGTCAAAAGAGTCTCTAATCTTACATGCCAAGGGATGTAACACTAAAGCAAAGAGGAGAGGCCCAAGCGGATCACCTTGTTGCACACCTTGATGAGACCAAAGAGTATACTCACCATAATATAATCTGGCAGGACTGGAGTAACAAAATTCCACCCATCGTGAAATAGCCAGGAAATGAAGCCGAACCTCACGCAACATAACAGCCCGATCCACCATGTTGAAAGCGTTTTTAAAGTCAACCAACAACATAAAAAGACCAACATCACCCCCACGATCCTCAATCAACCGATTCAACTCATGAAGAATAGCCTCCCCTCCACTTGATACCCCAACACCAAATTGTAGATCATCTAAATAACCATATGAAGAATGGCCAATCATGGAAACACATACCTTGGAAACTAATCGCCTCCAAACAGTCCCAACAGCAATAGGACGGATACCCCCTCCTGGTTTGACTAAGGGTGTGAGAGGAGCACTAGCAATGTACTCCCCCAACACCCTAGGGCATTTACCAGCAAGAAAAAGGTTCACCACTTGGGCGATAGAAGCGACCAACTCATCAGAAATAGCCACAGCTGCACCATTTAAACAATCCAAAAGGTGTTGGGCACGCAACCCATCCCGTCCACATGAAGTACCACGAGGGAAACTCTTGATCAAGTCAAGAACCATAGCAGGAGATGCGATAAGGTGATGATGATCAATAGGTATATCAGGTAAAAGAGGAGCAGACTGGAATGGGTGCTTAGCTTTTAAGTCTTCAAGAGTAGAAACATCATAAGGTGCAATACCAGAAGACGAAAAAACTCTGACCGCAACATTATAATGACCATCACAAATCTTCCTCTTACATTGCTTGACATTGCGGTCACCCAAATCCAAGCTATCATCATCAATATTAGACCATAGTGGGGATGGTTCGGCTAAAACCTCAGGCACAACCTGCAAACTGCCACCAGGGGTGCCCCATGCATGAATAGCATTAACAATATACTCTTCCTGGCGTTGACGCTTAGTGGCCGACCTACACTCTTGATTACTCGGGCAAAAAGTTTTAAGGAGACAAAGAGGCAAGACTAACAAACCAACCCACCAAGAAATGTCATCAGGCGCGCAGATCACCTTATCAAGAGCTCTTTTCAAAGCACGAGAGAACTCCAAGCGACATTTGGGAGGGATGGATTTGACAGTCCGCAACCCCTTAGAGAGTAAAGTATCAAGAAAAGGTAAATCGAAACCACCAAGCTCGTCCAAAACCAAATCCTCAACAAGGGCAAGATGGGAGGGAACATGTGGTTTGGTGAGATCATATAACACGAACCGAACAATACCATCACCACAATCAGGAGGAGACACAAAATCAGACCCCACACCATGACGACACTTAGTCCGGAAGGTATGCGTTTTGAAACAACCACCACATAACCACAAACCCATCGCTTAAGGGTAATCTCGGCCCTTTCAAAAATAGCCAAATCCGACAAAAGAGAATGCCTAGTGATAGCTTGAGCCTCACCACTAAAGTGTCGATCACGAAGATGAGTGATCAAAGAGGTTTTAGTAAGCCCATTTCCACCACCATCTCGACATGCACTAAGACCCACAAAGGAACAGTGAAACCTAACAGCAGGCATTGAAAACTCCAAACAGCAAAGGGCCCCACAATATCAACCAAACCCTACGATAAAACCCTACTGTTTCGAATACCAGGCAACCAATGCAACAACCTAAAAGTAATGTAGAAGATCACGATGAACCCCAACAAATGTTTAGAGATGCGTAACCACAACCATTCGAACTGAAAACCCTACTGAGTCGAATACCAAGTAGCCTACAACAACCTGAAAACAATGTAGAAGATCACCGCGAACCCAACAACTGTTTAGAGATGCGTAACCACAACCATTCAAAATGGAAAAATGTCTTGATATAAAACCCTAACCACAGCTTCGAACGAGAAATATTATGGGCACCTGATCGACATGGGACCTGTAATGGGTTGGGCAAAATGAAAGGGACCCACACCACTCGGAGAATCAAACCAGCAGCAAACAATCACGAAGCAATAAAAAGGTTTCAAATCGAAACCCTAACCATAAATAAAGGAAAAAAATGGAAGAAAGATGCAGAAAAAGTAATGAATATGTACAGAAAACCTATCACGTAAACATGATAAGATCAAGGGAATAAACAACCCATTCAACAGAGGATATTGAAGATTGATCTGCAACCATGAAAGGCAGATCGCCAAAAATCGCCCCTACAAAACGTGTTTATGTTAGGAATTGAAAATTCCATATTAAAGTGTCGGTCACCCCAATTATGGTCTAGCATATTTTAGCTCGTAGACTTGTAGTTATTTTCGTTATTTAGTAGTTTATTAGTTAGTATGTAGCGTAGTTTAGTTTAGAGCAACACCGTGGAGGAAGGATGGGTCTTTACCCACTGTATACCTGATCCACAGGCCGATAGGAGGTCGTGTATTCTGTTACTATAAATACCCCTTCCATCCATGGAAGGGGTGGTGCTTCTCATAATCTAACCTTCCATATTTTGTGAACCAAGTCTCTAGCAAGAACACCCTCTCTATCTACTTTCTCTCTCTAATGGCAAACATGTATTTTGATCATCCAAGACCACCCGAATCATCAACACAATAAATATTTCGATCCTACAAATGGTACCAGAAGCCAGGTCCTTGTGTTTTGATGATTTCTTGTGGTTTTGATACTTGGTTGAACCCATTTTTGTGTATTTGTGTGGTCGAATTTTTATGGGTAAACTGTTTTTAAACTGTTTTGGTATG
The DNA here is from genome assembly GCA_019973895.1 of Chrysanthemum seticuspe. NCBI lineage: Eukaryota > Viridiplantae > Streptophyta > Magnoliopsida > Asterales > Asteraceae > Chrysanthemum > Chrysanthemum seticuspe. The sequence continues at coordinate 19,088,185 of BPTQ01000007.1, read as the reverse complement.
TATATGTTTGGTCAAAATATGTCATCGTCCAAATATTCATATATGCTTTTGGTCACTTTTGTCCAAAAAATAACACTGTATTCAATGGTCTCAAAATGGTCTTTATTCTATGGTCAAACTGCTTTTGGAAGAGTTGATAGAATTTTTATATGGTGAGTCATTCAGTGGTCCAACAACAGTCAATAGAAGCAGTATTCTTTGTCACTTTTTCTGGGTTTATTATGAAGGTGGTCGGAACTAAGTCAGAAAACTCATCAGAAAAAGTTATATCTCATCCTAGCAACTTGTCAAAAACGTCCTGTTTCCTTAGCGAGTTGTCATTTGAATATGCGTTGACCTGGTCAAAGGCGAGTTATATCTTTTAATGAAGCGAGTTGCAGTTCGCTTTTTGTTCTTTTTGACTTTTGAGTCAAAAATGATATAGCGACTTGTTCTTAAATAATGCTAGCGACTAGTCTTTACTAGTTAGCAACTTGTGTTTTCAACATCTAGCGACTTGTGAGTTTTGACTTACTAGCGACTTATGTCATGAAAAGATGTGCAGCGACTTGTGAAAAAAAATGGGTAACGACTTGTTTAGTTTGAAGACTAGCGACTTGACAGATATGAATAAGAAGATGAAGAAGAAATACTACCTATATGTCGACCTAATGAGACCAATACCAACTCAAGACTTAGACTAAAACATCACTTATCAATGACTGCTACTTCTAATCATTCAACAAAACAATAACAAGTATTCAACCAAAACTTGTGACAACTCTCTATCATCATCTAAGTTATGTCTCATCAACATCTATGATCTCAGTTTTATTCCTTGTGTGTACGGTTCAACACTTAGATCTAAAAAGATCTATTCACAATGGAAAAACACATCATTAACCTTTACACTTGAAGAATATTCGAACAGCAAAGAAGAGTTATATCATGTATGGTATACTCTTTATTGTGATGCGTTCATATTAAAGAAAGGGTTACACAATTAATCTCAGTCCGTATTAAATGGAAATGTCATAGATCTCAGCCGTTTACCGTGGTACAATTGCTACTGCAAGACCTTTAAGGTCATGACACACAATTTAATATTGCATCATTGATCTCTTATCAGTGCAGCCTTTTTCCTCAAATATTATATTCGAACATAAAAGAAAATAAATCTAACAATTATGTTACTTTCTTTCTCTTTGGTTCGGTGTAAGAAATCATACAATTGATGTTAAAAACGTTTTTCATTTGTTCTCGTAAAGCTAAATGGATAAATAGTTTATGAAAAACCTGCTTATGACATCATTGTGAGATCTCTAAGCCAAGACTAGTGCTCTAACCATCCCTGTGGTAGTGGCTCAAACCATCCCAGTGGTTTTGACTCCCTTGCCATCCCTGTGGCGGTGTCAATAGGAGCAGCCAAGAAGTACCAAGATTAAGATTACTTTTTCTTGGATGAGTTTTGTGGAAGGAAGAGAGGCTCATTTATTTTTGGTGATAATCTATGTTGTAGTGAGAGTGAGATTAGGATGGGGGCGGGTTACTATGTGGAGAGATTGTAGGGTTTGTTTGAGCAACGAATTATTAGTAATTAGGGTTGTGATGAGAGTGTTTTATACCCAATAAATTAGGGTTGTTTGGAATATGGTTCGGAGCTCTCTTCATCAAACTTGGGCCGTGAGAACTAACATGGGCCGCATATGTGTTAAACTGATATCCGAAGTTTTATTACCTTCATACTTGGACACAATATTAATATCAATTGTTATATGAGTGGTAAGTTGACTTTCACATGGATAGTTGCTCATGGCATGAGTTAATGAATGTGCTCGAGTTTCTTGACCGATATTATTAATGTGGTATTGGGCTGAATGTTCAAAAAGTTTTACTTGGAAAATTGGACTTGGTTTGGGTTGTCTTTTATAGTCCAGGCCTTGAATTTTATAAGTAACCAAAGTTGGATAATACACAAGATTGGGTCAGATAGGCTTCTCGAGATTTGAGAATTAATGATAATGAGATTTGTGACATGAAACTTAATGATACAAGTTGAAATTTGATAAGTGTTGATAATGAGACCTACTATAACGATTTAATGATGGGACATGTTGTGATTTGGTATGAAAATAGGGGTTGTGGTAAGCTGATTGATACTCTGGTATATACATTTTCACGCTTAAAAGTTTGTCACGGCTTGAATTGTTATTGAAACTTAGTTAACTACAGGGTTGTTTGGACGATATTTCTTATTTGAATTTGCAGTGAGATTTTCCGGGCACGTTTTCTTATTTCGTCTTCTTTCTTTCTACCCTTCCGCGAAGATGACTTGTTTGGGCGCTTATAGAGGGTGATAAAGACTTGGCTATTTAGTTACGTTTGTGATTCTTTCTCACTTAACCCACAACGTAGCTATCACTTCGGTGTCTCACTCAGTTGAGAATGTCAAGAGGTTTTGTACATTGGGTACACCGTTTCTTCTTCACAAGGATTAGTACAAGTTTAAGTAACAAATCTGGGAAGTTCACTTCATGATCAAGTTTGACATATCGGATTTACTTCTCCATGTGGTCACTGCAACAGCTGACAGAATGCAGACATGATGTGTTTACCAAAGTGTTTATTGGATGGTTGATGTTATTGTTGATGTCGGATTATGAACCATTGATGAACCACTGCATGTTCCCCTAAAACAGATATTCACCGAAACCAAAATTGTCATAACACATTCAAGCTGACGTTGTTTACGGTTTTTTCTTGATTTTGTAAAATCCCGCGAAAGAAACTATTTCTCGGTTTAAATCACAGACTTGTAAAATCCCGTGACAATGGAATCATCCCGATGTAAGTAAAGTGCATTTCCGGTTCGATCTCACGGTTTATTCTTGGTTTTGTGAAATCCCACGAAAGAAACTATTTCTCGATTTAAACCATAGAATTGTAAAATCCCGTGATGATGGAACCATCATGGAGAAAGGAAAGCGTATTTCGGGATAATGCTGGTGCTACGATTTCTGCTTCAAAGAAGGGATAAAAGGGTGTACTTCATGAATTGGATGTGTGTTTGGATATTCGTCATGGCAGTTTGGTTATTACATGATTTTACGGGGTTATGTGATTTTAACCATGGTCGGGATGAAACCATTATCAGAGTTCACTTAAAACGTAAAAGAAGGCTAGATTTGAGCTTTTGAACAGAAGATGTGACAACGGCATTAATTCAGTATTATTTATTTGAGGTTGAAGTGAATTATCATGGGCAAGTGTACTTAGTATCTAAAGGTATCGGGGATGGTTGGATGAAGATTCTTCATGATCCTTGTTCGAGCTTTATCAAAAACGAAGACTTGGAAATCTAGTTATTGTTGGGTGACTCTTACCTTTTCTTTTACCACTTGGGGGAATTGGGCTTTTACCACCACAAGATAACTATCACTTTAAGGAGTTACGTTGTTGTGCTCAGTGTCACATTCAATTGTGGATTTTCAAGAGGTGATGTACGTCTTATACTTGATGGTTGGTTGGTTGAAGAGTATAGAGTACATAGAGAGTACTTAGAGATGCTAATGGAAATCGGCACCGCTCTTTGTTACATATGTGCAAGTTTAAGTCACGAGTTCGGGTTAGTTTACTTCAAGGTCAAATTTATCATATTGGGTTTTCTCCATCAGCTGTCACGACAAAGAGCCTACTGAATGATAATGGGGTTGATTGCATGTTTAGCCAAGAGATGATGAAAAGACAGAGATCATGACGTATGTCACATCAGTTCAGGCCTCGTACTCCAAAGAAAATAAATGTGTACGTTTCAGTGCGCATTATCTTCCAAAGAAGAGAAATCTTCTTATGACGTTTGAACACAACAGTTCAAGCCTCGTTCCTCAAAGAAAAGAAAAGTGTACGTGTCAGTGCGCTTTATCTTCTGAAGAAGAGAAATCTTCTCTATTATGACCATTCTCATCAACATGCTTCATGCTTTTTCCATGCGCTTTCAATTATCAAGTGAACCGGGCCACCATTGATTGTTTTCTTATTCCGCTTGCTCAACTATAATGACGATGGCGACATCCTGTGCTAATTTTACGGGGGAGAAGTGTGAATAGATTACATTGTTGAAGATATTCACTTGCTTAATCAAGAATGGCATCTCAGTATGCAATTCTTGAGGGGGAGAAGAAGTGTGATAATACTCCATGGTTGATTATTATATGAGAATAAATGGTCAAACGGCTCCAAACTCATGTAGGAACCGAGCTTCTTCTTATCATCTTCACATGGAGTTTTCTTCTATGAGTCGTTGGTTGACATCTTCACTCGGATTGATGAGTTTATCGACAATGTGCTTCTAGTTAATGCTTCACGTATACATCAACATGATGATTCCGAACAATCTCTCTGTTCTTGTTTGATGTGATTGGTAGTTTGGTGTTACCATCTTGTGTGTTCGTTGCGGCCTAATTGCTGATTTCCTTGATGAACATCTTTCTGTTCTTGTTTGATTGGGAGGGATTTTAGTTAAGGGGATTTGCAAGATGTAAGTTGATTGGGATGCTTTTTGGTGATGTTCTTGTTTTTGGAGAGTTGAAGATGTTAACTATCTATTCCCCATTCGGACAATCTTGAAGAAGGTCGAGTCTACAGTCGGTTCTACATTTATCTGCTACATGTTAGAAGACTAAAGACGAGTTGCATTTGATTATCTAAAGACTTCTTCTTAATCTGGGCATTTATCTAAAATATTGTCGGTTTAGGGGTGAGCACTAATTGGGGGAGGGTGAAATGTTTGATTTAATCCCCAATTAGACTTGCTCACATTATTCAGCATGTTGATTCTCACAAAGACTTCAAGCGATCTTCTCAACAGATTTCAAGTATTTGGGCCTATAATGTTTTGCTGATTCTGAAGTATCAAAACCAGCAAGGGGGAAGGAGACAAGCACCTAAGCGCGAGTAAACTTGATGAACTTAATACTTCTAAGTAATTGAAGATATCCCGGGAAGACAAATTTTATTACCGCAGAGAAACTTAAGGTTTGACTCATGGCGAGTAAACTTGATGAACTTAATTCTTCTAAGTGATTGAAGATATCCCGGGAAGACAAATGTCATGACCGCAGAGAAACTCAAGGTTTTACTCATCAAGGCATTTAGTGTTCTTATTCCAACTATGTGGAGGAAGAGATGGAAGAGTTAGTTTCTGAAGATGAAAGAGGTACACAAGTGTGTGATGATTTCGATGCTATCGCAATCATCAGGGGAGAGAGGATTGTGTACATTGGGGACGCTCATCTGTTTCACTTGAGTGCTTAATCAGTGATTCAGAGATATAATCACTTATTCCGGAGTTGAAATCCGCAGAGATAGTCCTCCGCATAGATAATCAGTGATTCGGCCTGTTTCTTCAATGTTATCGGTTATTATCTCTTTGGGCATTCGGGTACTTCGGGTTCTTGAGCTTCATACACTTTCTTCAGGGGGAGAGAAAAGTATACATCGGGGTTATTCTTTAGATATTGGACTTAATCTGCTACTTCGATGGTATAAGTTTCTTTATCTTCGGGTATGTGTATTCGGGTTCGTGAGCTCTAGTCTAAGAGACTGACTGCATCAATTCAACTACTCGGGGGAAGTGTTCTCTTGACACCTTTTAGAATGGATTGCTTCTGACTTCAGTGGAATGAAATTTGAGAAGAGTTATTTATGTGTGGGATGATACGTTGATGTTCTTCTATTGGATGATATAACCCCGAACGATGAATCACAGTGATTATTCTTAAAAGGAGCAGCAAGATCAATGATAATGGTGTGCTTCTTTGTGCACCTGGCTAATGGAAGCTTGAAAGAAAGCTTTGAATCTGCTCAGCTAAAGGATTTTCGGTTTGGGGGGAAGCTGCCAAAGTCTCACTTTCAGATGGTTCAATTTCTTTCTTCAATGCAAGAGCCTCGGAAGCTTTGGTGGTGAAAGTTTTAGGGATGATGACTTCTATCTTCTACAACGGGGCCGCTCGATATCCTTATCTCGGTACTCGTATCATCATCTTCTTAAACTATATCATCTACTCTATCTTTGTATATATTTTACAAAAACAATATACAAAAATATAAAACCATTAAAAACAAAATAGAAAATTATAAAATCAACAAAAGCCCATAAAAATCAAAAAATTTAAAAAATACCAAAGATATGTTTTCTCAAGACATGACTTCTGGTATCGATAACATCTGCGGTCTTAAAAATGTTATTCAATAATGGCACGGAACCATAGATGAAGTTCGAGCAGAAGGTGTAAATATTTTTTTCAAATCATGTCTCAAAATATGGCTTACAGTTACTTAAGACTGTAACCCGGGCTTCAACAAAATGGCTTGCAGTTACTTCAGACTGTAACCTGTGTTTAAACAATGGCTTGCTATTATTTCAGATAGCAACCCGTTTTTCAAAGAAGGAAAGTGCTACGCTTACACGATTTTAAAATATTTCGTGCACTTATCCTAAAACTAATTTGAGGAAAGTATGTCGAAGGACTGCTGTTCCTACATAAATGTTTTTCCGTCTAAAATTCTTCAGAAAAATATTTGGTGTATTTCAAAATGGTGGAAAATGAGTTGCTTACAAATCAATCAGATTCAGAGTTTTCGTTATAATTGAAAACTCAATCAATGACTTCAGCGCTTTTAAACCTTTTAGAAAATGAGTCATTGATTGAGGGGGAGAATGTTTTCAAATCTATATCATCTAACGGGCTTTCTTAATTATCCTAATATGCTTAATTAAAAATGACGTTAACCTATGTTGAAGGACTAGGTGCCTAGGATAAGATTGTTAGGATTAGATGATTAGAGTTTGATGAACACATTATTCCCATGTCATATATGATCTGATTGATATGTTGAATTGACTTTTAATAGTCGATTGCTGTTTGGGTGATGTCGACCACCATATATCTGTTTGTGTCTACTAACATATGCATATATCATGGATCATAAGAATGTTCCCGATCCGGATCCCACAATTGAAGATGATTGGATGCCGAAAGGAAAGGGTAACTATATCTTGGATTGACAAATGAAGAAACGGAGCTTAATTGGACTTCTATGGAGAGTTGGCATAAATGCAACGTAAGAGGTCTCACTGCATCAGCAGATGGTTTTCTTCTAAGTGATTGAAGAAACGGAGCTTAATTTGACCTTAGTTGGCATTAAAATGCAACGTAAGAAGTCTCACTGCATCAGCAGATGGTTTTTCTTCCAAGCCCTACAGCAACAACATCAACAGAAGCAGCTCAACCACCTAACGTATCTTTGTGCAGGTAATTGTGATTATACCATTTTCTTTAAACAATTTTTAACTTATATTGTTTTGAAAAATGGAAAAATATTTGTTTTGAAAATAAATTGGACTTAATTTTGAAAATCACCGGACTTCATTTTTATCAAAACCTAAGAATCAACGACTACGGTCATCGATTGAGGGGGAGAGTGATTTAAAATAAATTATTTTCAAACAATATCTCTTCATAAAAGTCTGGTTTGTACAAAAACAAAGTGGTGATCTAAAGATTTAATGTTATGTCATGGTATGGTTCTCTTTAAAACTCAAAGATCTTACAAAATGAAATGTTTTCTGTTCTTGTTTGATTGTGAATTCATTTTATTTTACTTAAAGATCATTTAAAAACTATTATACCTGACACTAACAATCTTTAATGTCTTGAGTTGGTCCATCTCAGTCAATTTCAAAAATTAAATCTTGCCACGTCTTTCCCCTAAAATTTTCTAAATGATTTAAATCATTCGGGATCACAAATCTCAAATGGTTTGATATTTTTGATCGGGGGAGAGATCCTGATTTAAATCTCAAATCTGTTTTAGTCCTTTATAGGCACTCCTGCCTCCATGTGCCAAACGATTTCAATATATGATGCACATGTTGAGGAGGAGCATTTATCCAAAAACAAGATGAGTATTTAAACCAGGCTACATTTTCTCCCATGTTTTCTAAACCTGATTAAATCACTTGAGATCCAAAATCTCAAAGGGTTGATATTTTTTATCGGGGGAGAATTTGTGATTTAATTGAGAAATCTGATATATAATGATCGATTTGATTCAAAGTGCAAGTTCTCTCAAATATGTGCCAAACTCTTTCGGTTATCGATGCACATATTGAGGGGGAGCAAATGGTTTCTTAATGGCTTTTGTAATCGTGGATGTGCTTCAAATGACCTCTTGCCTCTATGTGATAAAATGATTTCAAATATCCTACGCACATATTGAGGGGGAGAATTTACCAAGAAAATCAAATGGATTTTTCTATGAAAATTGTGATCAAAGAAAATATTTCAAAGTCCTCTTGCCTCCATGTGCTAAACAATTTCTAAATCATATGCACATGTTGAGGGGGAGGTTTTCTAAATGATCAAAACTATTAAGGTACAAAATGCTTTGATCTCGTATCACAAGTACCTTGATTGTTTTTCCAAATGATTTTTCAATTGGTTTCAAAGAAGAAATGAACTGTACCAAAAGACCGACCATTTTACTTTATGTATGGAGTTATAAGGATGGTTAGGTTAGGTATTTGTTCCCACGATTCAGCCAGAACCGGAGGGATCTACCCAGGGACAATCCACTAGATAGTGTAGAGTCCTTAGGTATGATAAAAAAAAAAAAAAAAAAAAAAAAAAAAAAAAAAAAAAAAAAAAAAAAAGAGAAAAGTGAGATATGGGAAGTGTGCGGACTGAGACAGAGCTAGTACTGGAATAAACCCAACAAGGTTCTAGTTATGAAGTCTCGGTAAGCACTGAAGGGGTTGAAGAATGAAAAGGAAATAAAATGAGAAAAGGGTGAAAAGAAATAGCCCTCCAATAATTCAACCTTAGGGCAGTAACCGGGTTCAATACTTATGCTACTGGTGTTTACTAAGGTAACACTGGTATTGAAGACAAGACGTCATGGACCCAGTGACGCACTGCACTACAACTTCCCAAGCTACTCAAGTTCCTCTTAAAAGGGCTTGTTTCATTCTCACGGGGAACCTACATAATCTATCGACTTTCTCTTAGAGATTGTTGATATTGAAGAAGGAAACCCTCTCCCTAGTCTCCGGCATAGGAACCAAATGTGCACTATTGAGTCTAGAGCCAAGAGATCATCCACAATATCTCATTAGGACACTAAATTCATGAAGACTTGCTGTTTCACACAATGTGGAAAGTAAGTATATATTAAGAGTCCTACGCATTATCCTTGTGGTCTTGCCATAACATCTGAGTGATATGTAAAAGTATTCACAATGAAGATGGAAATCCTTCTAGAGCCAACATCAAACAAGCTCTTGGTGGGTGACATGTGAGATCTTTTCTAAAGATCAAACTTGTGACAACTGGATAAAAACAATGGGGCGATTCACTCGTGAATCAACCTTGGTCCAGGAAATGAATTGACGAATACTTTTGGAAAAACCATTCGATGTGCAAACCTTCTTTTCTCTAGCACATCGAATGTGTACTTATGTTTTCAAACACAAAAAGTATCTCTGATTGAAAAAATAATTTTGGAAAAACCGTTCGATGTGTAAATCTTCTTTTCTCTAGCACGTCGAATGTGTACTCTTTTCAAATACAAAAAGTATTTTTGATTGAAAATTGATCTTTCTCATAAAACCTTCGTCGTATTGCAAAAATCTTTCTTCCAGCAATACATGATTGTTTTCAAATCATTTTTCATCAATCAGTGAATCTCAATTCGCTGGTTCACTCACTCCGTGTTGTCTTCTTTGAGACGTTCCGGTTTGAGAACAACTAGAACATCTGCGAAACCCTGTCAAGGAGATTCTTAGGAATCCTACCTGATCACAGGCAGTACTTGTACTGATCAACGGGGAACCGTGGGCCGTGTACCTAAATTCAACGAAAGTGATCAAAGACACTTTTGTGTGATTTATTGCTAACTGTCGTATGCAGGTACACCCCGACGATTGCAGCTGATCAGAATTGAGGAGTCAATCCAAAGCCGCATGCTCACACCATCCACACTTAATTGAAGAAATCATGACTGGTGCATATCTACATAACCTGGTTCTGATATTTTTATACTATGCTTCTGCTACGCTGCTGCAAATATCATGAACCAGTAAAGCTTCCGCTACTCTGATGGAAAGATGTCATGATCCAGAAAGTGTGAGCATGTCGGTCCGAAAGTCACAACTTCACATGATGGCAACACAGCTATGGATGATCCAGAGAGATTTACTGTGGCTGATGATCTCAATGAAAGCTCGAAGATCATCAAAGATGTGGATCAGTTAAAGGCCTCCATTTAAAGTACAAATCTATGCGGACTTTGAAGAATCGCTACACAATAACAAAGAATGCGGAATTTGAAGAATTGAAGTCTACGAGCTTGGAACTAAAGACAAAGATAGAATGCTAGGATACAAAATGTATTTCATAGGGTGACCTCCCTTAGGGGGAGATTGTTAGGAATTGGAAATTCCATATTAAAGTGTCGGTCACCCCAATTATGGTCTAGCATATTTTAGCTCGTAGACTTGTAGTTATTTTCGTTATTTAGTAGTTTATTAGTTAGTGTGTAGCGTATTTTAGTTTAGAGCAACACCGTGGAGGAAGGATGGGTCTTTACCCACGGTATACCTGATCCACAGGCCGATAGGAGGTCGTGTATTCTGTAACTATAAATACCCCTTCCATCCATGGAAGGGGTGGTGCTTCTCATAATCTAACCTTTCATATTTTGTGAACCAAGTCTCTAGCAAGAACACCCTCTCTATCTACTTTATCTCTCTAATGGCAAACATGTATTTTGATCATCCAATACCACCCGAATCATCAACACAATAAATATTTCGATCCTACAGTTTACTATTATTATTATTATTATTTTTAGTTTAACTTTTTTTGTGTTAAGTGCATTTATTTTATTTTACCTTTTTTCTCTTCTTTGTCGAACCTTTATGGGTGTGTTCACTATAAACCCTCACGAGACTACAACTCGTCCACTCGGGCTACCGAGGGGTTTAAAAGCTTGTTGCATGTGCTAAATGCAACCGTGATTCCTACGAAAGTGAGTTTAGAAAATTATTTTTGTTTGTCATTTTCTTTTTATTTTTTAAATCATTAATTTTTAACCAAATTTCGATTTGGAGTTTGCATTGGGGACAATACATGCTTTAAGTTGGGGAGATGGTACTATAACATTTCAATTGGAAATTGTGGTTAAAATGAGAAATTTTTAAAATAATTTTTTTTCACATTGTTTAAAAAGTCTCGTGCTAATTTGGACATGAGAAGCCTCTTCAACACGTATTTGTAAGTTTTACAGATTTTGGAGATGGATTTTTGGATCATACGATGTCGCGACTCGCGAGTTAATGATCCAACCACAAGTACTTAATCAGGTGAACCCTCTTCCTATTAATTATTGTTAAAATTGTTGATTTGAATTTTGATAGTGTGTGCATTTAGATTTAGTTTTTGCATATTTTTAGTTTAAAAGATCAAACCATTAGGTCAAATTTCCCTAATTTACTCTTTGTTTAATGGAGGAAGAAAAAGAAAAAGTTTTGGTAAAATTGTTTTTTGTATGTGAGTTGCACTAGGAGTGTTCATCGGTTCGGTTATCGGGTTATTCGGTTTATTCGGTTCGGTTGGTTCGGTTAATTTTTTTTTCTGGGTATAACCGAAAACCGAACCGAACCGAAATTAAATTTGATTCAACCGAACCGAAAACCGAACCGAATAACCGAAAACCGAACCCCTATAACCGAAAACCGAACCGAATAACCCGAATTACATAATTTAATTATTTTTTTATTTAATTATATATATTTTTAGCACAAAATATTTTTTTCAAGCTTAAATCATGTTATATTTATACTAAAAAAGAGTTTTAGTGATTTTTTTTCATATATATACATAGAAAAAATATATATTTTATATGAATTCGGTTTTCGGTTTTTATTGCCAAAACCATATTCAACCCGATAACCAAATATTTAGTTCGGTTCGGTCACAAATTCGGTTCAGTTATTTTCGATTCGGTTCGGTTTCGGTTTTCGGTTACTGCGGATATTACCCAATCCGTGAACACCCTTAAGTTGCACAGTGTACGACACATATTGAGATCTTTCATTTTGCAATGAGTTAATTACATGAATGGTCCCTGTGGTTTGTCGGGTTTTACGGGTTTAGTCCCTATACTTTTTTTTTTGCGGATCTCGTCCCTGTGGTATTGACCCGTTACGGGTTTGGTCCCTTGACCATATTTTCTGTTAGTTTGACCATCAAATGGGTGCTAGGATGGCTGAAATTACGTAAATACCCTCGTGTGTATTTAATGAATGGTCCCTGTGGTTTGTCGATTATAACAAGTTAGTCCATGATATTTTATAACTTTTTTTTTTACAATTTTTTTTCCCAAAATAATATTTTTGACAATTTTTTTTAAAAAAAAAATTTTTGCCTAAAATTTATAAAAAGTTTTTGCCCAAAATTTTATAAAACATTTCGTCAAAAATTTTGGGAAAAAAAGAAAAAAGAAAAAATCTTCTTTTTAAAAAACATTCCATAAAAATTTTGACGGATTTTTTTTGACAAATTTTTTTTCTTTTATTAAAAAAAGATTATTTTGAAAAAATTCTGAAAATTTTATAAAAAATTCCGAAATATTTATAAAAATATTTTTTATAAATATTTTATCCGAATTTTTTTATAAAAGTTTTATAAAATTTTCGGAATTTTTTATAAATTTTCGGAGTTTTTTTTAATCTTTTTTATAAAAATTTCGGAATTTTGTCAAAATATTCTTTTTTTAAAAAAAGAAAAAAAATTGTCAAAAAAAATCCGTCAAAAATTTTATAAAATTTTGGGCAAAATTTTATAAAAGATTCCGAAATATTTATAAAAATATTTTTTATAAATATTTTATCCGAATTTTTTATAAAAGTTTTATAAAATTTTCGGAATTTTTTATAAATTTTCGGAGTTTTTTTTAATTTTTTTTATAAAAATTTCGGAATTTTGTCAAAAAAGAAAAAAATTTATCAAAAAAAATCCGTCAAAAATTTTATAAAAAATTCCGTCAAAAAGTATTAAAAAAGAAAAAAGAAAATTTCTTGTCGAAATTTTTTTATAAAAATTTTCGTAAAAAAAAAGATATAAAAACAAAATTTTTACCGAATTTAAAAAAAAAATTTAATAAATTTTTTTACGGAATGTTTTTTAAAAAGAAATTTTTTTCTTTTTTCTTTTTTTCCCAAAATTTTTGACGGGATGTTTTATAAAATTTTGGGTAAAAACTTTTTATAAATTTTAGGCAAAATTTTTTTTTTTTTTAAAATTGTAAAAAAGATTATTTTGAGAAAAAAAATTGTCAAAAAAAATTATAAAATATCAGGGACTATTTTGTTATAATCGAAAAACCACAGGGACCATTCATTAAACACACACGAGGGTATTTACGTAATTTCAGCCATCCTAGCACCCATTTGACGGTCAAACTAACAGAAAATATGGTCAAGGGACCAAACCCGTAACGGGTCAATACCACAGGGACGAGATCCGCAAAAAAAAGTATAGGGACTAAACCCGTAAAACCCGACAAACCATAGGGACCATTTATGTAATTAACTCTTTTGCAATTATGTGTGGTCACTGGCTATGATAGTTTATTTGAGGATTGTATTTACAGTATAAGCTTTTAGAAATTGAAGGGTTTAACCGGTGAGATTTCTGAGCCTTTGTTGACGGACACATTATATTTCTTTTAATGAGTGATGGTCTTCCCATGTGATGTCATCTAGTGTCGTTTGTTTTTTCTCAATAAGCACTTTTTTCTCTTTTCACTTCTTTTGTTTGCAGGAGGGCAGAGGTTTCTGTTTGTTTTTTTTGCAGACATAAGTGCTTCTTTTCACTTCTTTCCTCTTCTAAATTTCAGACATTATCTTTCACTTCTTTCCTCTTCTTTCACAACCCCTACATCTCTTTCTCAATATCTTACATCTCTTTTACGTTTCGTCCGTCTTTTTACGTTTTCGTCATTTTTTTACGTTTTCGCCCGTTTTTTTACGTTTTCGCCTCTTTTTTTACATTTTCGCCTTTTTTTTTACGTTTTCGTCCGTTTTTTTACGTTTTCGTCCGTTTTCTTACGTTTTCGTCCGTTTTTTTTCGTTTTCGTCCGTTTTCTTACATTCTTGCCCGTTTTTTACGTTTTCGTCATTTTTTTATGTTTTGTCCGTTTTCATACGTTTTTGTCCGTTTTCACATATTTTTTTTTACGTTTTCATCTATTTTTTAGGTATTCGATCATATTTTTACGTTTTCATTTTTTTTTACGTTTAAACATACGAGAACGTAAAAAAAATGATGAAAACGTAAAAAAAACAGACGAAAACGTTAAAAAAAGGGAAAAAAACGTAAGAAAATGGACGAAAATGTAAAAAAAACGGACGAAAACGTTAAAAAACAGACGAAAACATAGAAAATGGAGGAAAACGTAAAAAAACAGACGAAAACGTTAAAAAAAGTAAAGAAACAAACACAAATGTAAAATATGGTGAAAAACGTTAAAAACAGATGAAAGCGTAAAAAAACAGACAAAAACGTAAAAAAATATGAAAACATTAAAAATAGACGAAAACGTAAAAAACATACTAAAACTTAAAAAAAAACTAGCGAAAACGTAAAAAATAGAAAAATACGTATAAAAACAAACAAACACTTAAAAAGGGGGTCGAAAACTTAAAAAAACCGACGAAGACGTGAAATATAGACGAAAATGTAAAAAACGGTCGAAAACGTAAAAAAATACCAAAACGTAAGAAAACCAATGATCCATTTGACCCATATGACAAAAGGATTTATAGCACAAAAAAGGTCGATATTGGTATACTTTGAACCATCATGTATTGTCTTTAATACTTCGTATTTTAAGCGATTGCTTATTTTGCACTCAATAGCACAAAAAACTAGTAAAAAAAAAAGGAAAAAAAATAGTTACTTCAATAGCACAAAAAATACTAGCGAAAAAGAAAAAAGAAAAAAGAAAAAGAAAATAGAAGTACTTCAATAGCACAAAAAACAAATGGTCTTCTTTTTGCAGATGAAGAGCTTAAATGTACCTCTTCTTTTGCAGACATGGTTTGCAGATGAAGAAGTAAAAGCTTTGAAAAAACAAACGACTAAGTGTGGGGGGATTCCTCTACTTGTTTGCTTGTTGTGTGTTTGCTCTCTGTTTTCAGGATTCCCGTAGATCGTGATGATTGATGCGCTTGTTTTCAATCCAGCCGCCCAATATCCGATCTTTTTGCTAACGATTATCTAGGGATATCTTTATTCCTTTTTGTGAAAAAAGATTTTGCTTCCACACTTGGCTAGTAGTATTACCTTTTTCCGTTCTATAGTTTCGGCTACAGCCGATACTTTGAATATTGAGGGCAATATTCAATTCTAAGTGTGTGGGGTTGGGGGGGGGGGGGGGGGGGAGGGGATTCTAGTGAATTTTGATCACATGTGTACCTTCTAGTACCCTAGCACCCCCGTTTTGACCAAAATTTTAAAAATTTTATCGTTTTAAGTCAACTATTTACATTTAAAAGAAGTGTTTTGCACAAAAATAAAGCATTGATGCTTCGGTGTTAATGGCAGTTTAGTCTTGATTAGGCTAGAACAAGGGGATTCCCGACTCTGCTAGAGTGTTTATCTAGCTGCTCTCTTAACATTAGGCTAAGGTTTTACGCGTTGTGCAAATGAAAATGCTAAGCGTGGAGTAATTGGTTCTCTTTAGAGCTTATATAAGTAATCTATGGCTTTTTCTCCCAGAAGATCACTAATTAGACTAAAATACGTGCTCGTTTTCAAACTTTTGAACATTCAAGTTGTCTTGTTACAATAAAAAGTTTTTAAGCAAAATTGATTTAGAGTCCGAGTTCAACCTTTTATTTAAATTTTTGTGAAAGCATACTTTCTTAAAATCTGAATAATGTTGCAAAATGAAAGTACCGTAAAGTACTTGAATGATGCAAAAGTGAATTGCAAGTTTAAAGTTTAAAGTCAAAAAAAAAATGAAAAAGTAAAAAAAAAGTGAAAAAAATGAAAAATGAAAAAATATGAGTTGCGTGAATAAAAGTACTATGTTGCTTATGAATAAATGTGCGAAACTTGCTTTTTCTCAAATTTAAATCGGAAGTTGAACTCGTATTCGTCAAAGTTGTCTAAAAGTTTGACGGTAATTTGGAAATTCTTGATTTCAAAGATCCCGAAAGCTCCGATACTATTATCGAGGGTGAAAACCTAGCCTCCTTAAAAGGACAAGCTGAGAAGAAAGTCGCTACATGGAGTGATCTCATCTTTGAATCTTGAATTTCTAAATCATCGTCGGTTGTGATCCATTTAGGTTTAGTTTTAACTTAACGGTAGCCTCTTAAATCTTTGGAATCGAATTCCCGCTGATTCCGGTACTGTTCTCTGTGAGGTGTCAAAAGCCCGGTCACTTAAAACTGATGTTTTGGGATGTGTCGAGAAGAAAGCCGCTACATGGAAAAGGCCCTTTCAATCCTTAGACTTTTGTCGTTTCCGGTGAGTTAGTATTTTAGTTAAGTGGATAACAACCATAAAAAATGTCGATTTTAATGATCAAACTTTTAAAAATGAGCACACTCACTTAAAGTGTATAAACTGTGGGAGTAAAAAGTTAAGTCTCAACTTACATAGATTATTGGTATAAGTAGTGTTAGCATTTTACAAAAACGTTTGCACAATAAGTTTAAGCTTAGTTTGAGAGTATCAAAAAGAGGATGACGATTACAATTCCCCAGAGACACCCATTTTGTGTGAATCCCGTTCCGTGATGCCATGTTTTGAAAATCAAGCATGTTATTTATTTATGTTCAAGTTTAAATTTCTCGTAGTGAATAAAAAGTCGAAACAGGGTATTCTTTGTATTGTTGATCCTTTCATTACTTCATATGATCGGATTGCTAGGGACTAGCAATTGATAGTGTGGGGGGATGATGAGTGTCATTTTACTCATCATTTTAAGCCCGGAAAACCCACAAAAACGTCTAAAAACACTGAAATATAACCATTTATACTGCAAATATCCTTGGAATGTGTTTTTATGTATTTAAGGTACAAAGGATTGAAAACAGGGCAAAAAACGGACAGAAATGAGCTCAGAATGGAAAACGTGCTTTGCGGACGAAGCCGGGAGTGGATTTTCTACATTTTCAGAGCTCGGGACGCGTTTTTGGAGTGAGAGTGGGAAAACAAACCTGAAACCAAACCCTAAACCCAAAGTTACCTTTTTACCCTTCCCTAGAACCCAAATTACCAATTTACCTATTTTTCATTAAAAACAATTATTTTTATTTAAAATCATTTTTTTTAAAACAATTATTTTTGTTAAAAAACATATTTTATTAAAAATCATTTTTTTCTCATTAAAAGCATTTCTTTTTTAAAACCAATTTCTTTTACTTAAAAAAAAAAAAAAAAAAAAAAAAAAAAAAAAAAAAACATTTTATTTTAAGTTTTACAAAATTCATAAATACAAAACCTTAATAAACCTAAAAGCATTGAACCCTCCCCAATTGAACCTTACCCATCAATACCCCTCAACCCACTAAAACTTACCCCGTTTTTTCTTTTTACCCCTCCCTCTCATCCTCACAAGCAAACAAACCTTGTTCACATGCTCCCTTTCCATGTTGGCAATCCAAACCCACAAGAATTTCATCCAAAGGCTGTGATGTCCCTCATTGGTCCCCAAGCATGATTTGATGGTTGAGATGCAAAGGTCTAACAAGAACAATGCTCAGTGCTCTCATCTCTCTCTCTCACAACTAGTACAACACAGAACAAAGCAACAAGACAGAAGACTTTTTTATTTTTTAGTATAAATAGGCATCTAGTGGAATTGTAAACCTTGTCTAGAAATTGAAATTCTAGTTCCAAATTTAATTTTTCAGTCATTTACATTTCATGTAACTTTTAATTTAAATGCAATTTAATTTCTGTTTTTTTTTTAGTTCCAAGTTCCAAGTTTATGCAGTTTGATTTTTTTCATTGTTCTTGTTTATGTCCATTATGCTCTAAAGTTTGTTAAAGGTCCCTTTGTAGTTGTGGTTAATGATAAAAACAAGTTTGTTAAGATTTCAAACCCTTACAGTTTCAAAAGTCAGTTTTCTGCCCTCAAAAGGGGTGTTTGGTATTGCATCAGTTTTGGGTCAAACTTCAGTTTTTACCCATGTTTGGTGTAAAAAATTAGTGTTAAGGTTGTTTGTAAGTCTATTTGGTCCTTTAGCTTCCAAAGTTTAAATCCAAATCTGTTTTAAGTTAACTTTTCAAATCTGTCACTAATTTTGCAGTAGAACAGCAACATATGCTGCTGTTCATGAGTCCTTTTAGTTAAATTTTATTGTTCAAAATTTTTTAGAAATAGTTTTCATGAATCTTTGTTTACCCAGGTTCATCTGTTTTAGGTTCATAAGTCATATAGGATAGCTTTAGGTAGCTTAAATTGTCATTCAAAACCCACCCTCATTGCCATTTTCTGTCATGACTGTCCAAATGACCCATTTCAGTCCCAAAAGTGCTTTTTGGCAGATTTGTCTTGGCTTTTTAAGTAAATTTTAGTCGTTATAAAAATTATTAAAAATTGAAAATCTCATTTTCACTAGCTCAATTAAATTTTCCCAAAAGGAAAAAAAATCAAAATAATTCTTTAGGTAGCTTAATTAGTAGTTTAAAGTTGCCCATCTACCCTTTAGTTTGCTGTCATATCAGTAGGTTCTAAGCTAGTGCTTATTTGCCTTTTGTTTAGCTTATTGTTTAACTAGAATGCTCATTAGGTCCATCTAGCTTATTTAGATTTCCTCACATCCTCAGTAGCTTATTAGATACCCATTTAGCTTATTTAAATGTTGTTTTAATACCTTAAGAGGCTGTTTGGTTAGCTAGGTTCTTAATTGCTTATCTTCTTATTCTTAGAGATTAATGCATTAATTTTATAACTTAAGTTTCAATCATTCCTTTTCAGCTTATTATAATCCCCTAATTTAGATTTAGGTTTCTTGTTTGAGCTTATTTTATTTTGCATTTCTTAGTTGCTAGCTTAAGTTTTAAGTCTTAACTGTGGTCCATTTTTGTCTTATCACAGCTTATTAATCTGCTCTTTCATAAGTTAGTTTTTTTTGTTAAAAAGTTCATCATTTAGCTTAGTGGATAGTTAGTTAAAGAAAAGTTAGCAAAAATAAAATGAAACACAAAAAAATGCTAATTCACAGGTTTATACCTGGGACAGTACATTCCTACACATACCCCCCACAATACAACCATCTTACCATCGGTGCTCCTCATATGTTGTGTGATATCATTGCATCAGTAACTCTTTTATAGCATTTTCTCTTTTAATAGCTTAATTTGCAATTCCCTTAATAACAGCTTATTCACTTATTTTGTAGCTTATTTCCTTAAGCAGTGCATACCTTCTTTATTTTTATTAAATTCAGTTTAGAGTAAAGTAAATTTTGTAATTTTCTTATATTTTTCTAAAAAAGTTTAGTATTTTTAATTAATTAATTAGTTAAAATTAGTTTTTAATTCGTAATAATTAAATAAAAGTCGAAAAAATACCCGGCTTTTTCCTGAAATTATTTTTAGTCGTTTAGAATGTAGGAAAATTGGTTTTGCACCCGTAGGATTTAAATTGCAAATTTTTCACTTTTAGGGCTCGGTGCGTTCCCGGTTTTCACGTTTTTTTAGTTTTAATGCCTTACGACGTAGTTTAGCCTCGTTTTATTGTTTCTTACACTTACTAGTAGTTAATTTAGTCATTTACTTTGTTCCCGTGCCTTATTTTCGTTCCCGTTCTTTAATTTTTAGAAACCGTAATCAAAAACGAAAAATCCCGAACAATTCAAGCATTTTAATATCAAACCTCAAACGTCACTGTCAATTCACTCCTCGTTGGGATACGACCCGGGTAATCACTTGCCCGGTATCACTTATCGAGTATTTTCCGGGTTTTGCGTGTCGACCTTTTTCCTAAAACGGTTGGTTTGTAAGTCTCGCGTTTATTCGTAATTTGGTATTTTCTTATATATACTATTCCAAACGGGTTATCACACATAAATGTGGTGAAAGTCGTGTACAAACAAACATGAAAAACAACTTTGTAACACTTATACTAAAAACTTTTGGTAATGACACTGTAGTGATCATCATGGTTCGCGGTAGCTCTAATCGAACTTGCAGGGAGGCGGAGGACCAGGTCAGCGCAAGGCAATAACCGAAAATCCTTTAGGTGTGACTGTGCGCACCTCCTTAAACCCCCTTTATAGTCTGTTCTAGTGGTTGAGCCATACATTCCAAGTGTCCATAGCGTCTAGTTTTTAAATTCATGAAAACTTGTTTCAATAATTTAGGCCACTTTATTTTACAAAAACAATTTTCCTCGAATCAAATAGCAGGTCACAATGAGCATGATATTTAGGCATGTAAATAAAGACCAATATTAATGTTATGATTACGATATGTATTATTCCATATTGCATATAATTAGGTGTCAAAAACAAGTAACAATTATGCACATAAGGAATCACAAACATATAAACATAAACATCAATATATAAACACATATTGTTTCGAGTTCTCTCGCGAGTCTTCCCCAAAAGAAGAACCATAAGACCGTCACTAGGTGCAATATCTAGATCGCCCCATACATCACAAAAAACAATTGAGAGGGTCTTGTGGCCGGAAAACACATAAAAAGCATGGCAAACTTAATTAACAATTAATTACGCTATTTTATGTATTTAATAAACAATATGTAATTTATAATTATCATTATAATTCTAATTAACAATTAATTCTAATTAACCTTTAATTATAATTAACAAATTTAATTCCAATTAACAAATTAATTCTAATTAATAATTTAATTTAATTTGTGTGTGTCTTGTTATTTTTTATTAATAATTGACAAGTATTGCATATAGTTGTCAAAACAAAAATAACACGAAAAACTAGTTAGATTTCATGCAGCCTTTTAAACATGTTTATTAAAGCGTGTAACCCATAATCGCAAAAACGAGTTGACTCGTGATGCCACTGTTGGGATTTTATAACCTAGTTAGTCAAGTAACGCAAACGAGTACGCAGCGGAATTGGATCTAGTTAAAGCAATTAGGTAAACACGTATTTAATAAACAATAATAAATAAAAGGTAAATAGAAACTAACCCTCGATGTCAACTGCACGCTATCAACGAACAAGAAAACCAAGGAAACCAAGTATCGAAAATAGATACCTCTATGAGTATCACACACAAACACTTAAACCAAGTATGTTCGAATAAACGCTAGTCAAGAACGTTTAACAATTAACCCCTTGAATTACTTGAATACCACGAAAAAGAAAACCCCAAGAACACCTTATTTTAATTCTGCCCGAGAAACACCAACTGTCCGAGAACCTTTGTTAGTTCCACCCGATATCGGACAAGGCAGTCCAATATCCTCCTTTGTTCTGTCCGAGAAAAGAAACGAGCAGAAACAAACACTAAACCTTGCTGCTACAATTCGAGGTCTAGAAACAAGCAGCAAACACCAATTGGAAAACCTTTCTTGGATCAAATCGAAGCAATAGGAATAAATTTCAACAAACCAAACACAAACCCTAATCGGATTAGTGAATATCCGATTAGGTATAAGGAGCAGGAGAGTCAATCGGTATTGTATAGTTTTAAGGATAGTTTATGCATAGAATGAATGGCATGGGTGTGTTTGTTCATATAGGGTGCGAACCCTAGTTACACTTGGACACAAACTTGCATCCCAAGTTATAACCCAAACATCCCATCCAATCGGGCATGGTGTCTAGGCCCAAGGCACACCAAACCAACCCAAGTAGAAAGCTAAAACAGCCCATGGGTCGAGCATATGGATCGGGTCACATTCATGCATAATGGGTCAAGTATATTCAAATTTAAACGACTGTCACGTACTCTTGTGTTTAATGTGTGTGCCCCCATAGGCTCACACACTTCTAGTCGTTAACGTGTGTTTTTAACTCCAATAAACCAACAACCATTGCTCAAGCGGTGTCTGGATTAGCTTATTTCCCGGTCTTATGCGCTTATTTGGTTTTTGAAAAGCTTATAAACCTACTTTTTTCCGGGTTATGAGCTTATTAAATTGCGATTATGGACTTAAATGTGCAATAAGTACAAGTGGATAAACTCATAATATCATCTCCGAAAAAAGCAAGTTTGTGAGCTTTTCCAATTTCACATAGACCTTTAAGCCCGAAAATTAAGCTGCTACAAACACCCCTTTAGTACTGTTATGAACCTCATTAGTGCTGACACGTTTAAATTGAGTGTCTACTTTTATTATATAATACCCGATGCATCAAGGTAGATGTAATAAGCTTCTTTTGTATCTCAGGGAATTCACAAGAGAACATATAAGTTTGACAAAGATCACTGAAATGATTTATATTGCAAGATTAATCCATGATGACGCTTTAGATCAAAGGGAAATGAAAAAAGGTAAAAGATTTCAAAATATTAATATATTGTTACTAAAATATCAGTCTACTTTGAGTCTGTAAATCAGTCACATAAGTAAATTGACTATATACTTTCATACTTATTTTTCTATTCATGAGACTCAATGACCCATTGTTTTTTTAAAATATTAGCTTATGTAAAAAAAAATGTGGAAAACGTAGCTTGCAAGGCTCAATCAGCCATAAGATATAAGCTTAATCAAATACTAGGATCACCTTATTGTTGCTAACTAAGATAATAAGCCCAAGAAATCGATCTGTTAAATTAAACACCCCTTAGTTTAGCAAGAATGTAAATATAATAAGTAATTTTTGTTGAAGAGCTTTATTCCTCCCTGTTTTTACAGCTTTAACAACAATGTTGGTGCATCATAATTAATTTTAGCTTTTAGAATTATAGTCAACCCACTGATCGTTCTATCCATTGTCAATATGTAGATTAGGCAAATGGTGGTAGCTGCTCTTCTGGGTCTGTATCAATCTTTGAGACAACATCATATAAAGTGTCATTGACAAGGTACTTTAGCTAATCATGATTTTAGTTTCCAAGGCCAGACTTTTTTTCATCATCTGATATGGTTTGAAAAAAGGGTATACTAAGTGATTTCAAAAACTCTTTAATAAAGCATTTGAAAATACCCAGGTTCACATGGTGTTGGACCCAGTCTAATATTCATATATATATTTTTTAATAAAATTGTTTAATGGGGTCGATGATTTTAGATGACCTATGGAACTACGGGTTGAGCCTGTAGCAGCATAGTAAAAAAAATGCAATTGTCAATTATGATAGTGCTGATGTGATCTTAATAATAGTTCTTTAGAAGTTGGAACTTGGTTAAGCTATGCAGTTAGTTGGTTTTTTATTAGCTATGTTCATCTTTTGCAGGTGAAGATCAATCAACTTTTGTTTTGACCATGTACTTGATGGTATGGTTTTCGATAAGCGAGGTATGCTCTTTATATGCTTCAAATTATTTGTTTAAGTATGTCATTCAGTTTATATAAATTTTTGTAGCCTTCGACAAACAATTTAGAACTCAACTTGGAAATGATGAATGACATGAACTAATTATGTCTTTAGACATTTAGGACTTGTGTTAACCTGTATACATGATTCTAGATTTTCCTTTTATATTCCGTGAAATGGTTAGTGATTTCATATGTTTGCATAACTTTTTTATTACTAAAGCTAGGCTGGTTAGTGGCTTAGGCCATTAAACGATTTGGTTAAAGATGTCAAAATTTGGGCAATGACAGCTAATGTGATTGGTTTTTTATGAGCTCTGAAAAGAGTTGTAATTGGTTTGTTTGTGAGTTGCCCTCCAGAAAATAGGAACTTGGACCCTTTTTTTTTAAAATAGTACTTGAAAATAAGCATATTCATACCTGATTATTTCGAAGCAGTTTACTGTAAGCGATTTTACACACTCCTAAATTAGCATTTGAAAATAAGCAGGTTGGTATTGCCATATTGCCATATAATTTATGTAATTAGAGAGGGTTTTGGATTACTTAGTATAGAGGTAATATACATACTTTTCTAGAAGCAGATGAGCATTTTTTTAGTGTTTAGATTAAAAAAAAAAAAAAAAAAAAAAAAAAAAAAAAAAAAAAAAAAAAAAAAAAATTGTATAACGGGGTGTTTAAGATTCCTTATTAAAGTCTGCTAGCTTATAGTAAGTGATTTCAAACACTCCTAAATAAATCATTTGAAAATAAGCGGGTTGGTATTTGTATATAATTTGTATAATTAGACTGGGTTTTGGATTACTTAGTATATAGTTTATCTGTGTACTTTTCTAGATCAGATGGGCATTTTTTAGTATTTAGCTAAAACATTGTGTATGGGGGTGTTTGAATCCATCTATTCTATGCGCCCATATATTAAGCATTGTTATCTCCATTATGGATTTGTCAAACACATATATTAGACGATTATATAAAGCTGACTTTCTTAATGTATACCAAGTTTTTTGCCCCTTACTCATTCCTCTTTACATCAAAAAGATAGTTCTATGAGAAAAGTTAAACTGATTGCTATGTTTATCAGCGGTTGGCTTATCATTATTCATCATAGGTTTTATGTTTGAGTGCTCTTAAAAGGTGTTAACATCTTGTGCAGGGGTATTGATGTCAAAGTCTCTTCTTAATTTCGGCCAAGCATGGATTTGTGTACAAGTCAAATAAGGACGCATAGTTACTTTTGAAGCAAATGTATATTAGTTTAGTTAGTTTTCTAGAGAAGTTGACTTGCCATTTTTTGTTTATATGGTGTCTTAAGTGGTCAATTACTAAACTTTGAGTTTACGTTTTTAGAGAAGTTGAATTGCCAAATAAGGACACATAGTTACTTTTGAAGCAAATGTATATCAGTTCAGTTTGTTTTTAAAGAGTAAATTGCCACTTTTTGTTTATATGGTGTCTTAAGTGGTCAATTTGCTAAACTTTGAGTTTATTATATATCCATGTAAGATGATTAATGCTAAGGAATAGATTTTCCTTATGATCTTTGACTTTTTGATTTTGATTATATGGGTTATGTAGCAAGTCAAGTTGAAAACATGGACTATAAAATCAGCATTACTTGTGAATTGGTAATACGTTTCCAACACTTCGGCTGTATTTTCATTTCCTAATACTCCCTCCGAACAAAGTTTATAGTCCACGGCTTTTTTTGGATGTCCCAATTTAATTTTCTACTAAAAATAGATTAGAAAGTTTGATCAAGTTTACCATATTAACCTTTGTTGAAATTAATATTACAAACAAGAAGAAATTAATTAATTAGTTAAGGGCAAAACTGTCCTTCCACAAAAAGTAGAAGAGATAAATAAGTAATAATTATGTTTTTCTTAAACTGTATATTTTTTATCCGGGGATAATAAGTTTAGAAACGGAGGGAGTAACACATAGTAATTCTAACATGATTGTGTTTAGCACGCGATGTGGCCATTCATTAAGTTTGCCATAAATAGTAAAAAGGCATGATTAAAAACTATAAATAAAACTAAACAAAAATTAAATTATTTGTTTTTGATTAATAAACATAGATTATTCAAAATATTAGAAAAAACCTCATACGTGCACGGACATTATAACTGGTAAACAATAATAAAAAAGTTAATATCAAACAGGATAATCCAGTGGTCTATTAAAAAGATAAAGTAAGGGCATCTACTATGATAAACCTTTATAAATGTGTACAATTGTGCCAAGTCACCCTAAATCATTAATTCATAAACATTTTTCTTGTTATAAACATTTCTCTACTGTGTAAAAACTTCTTAAAGCTTTATAAAAATCTCAATAAACATCAATGCATTAAATTTAGAAAAGTTTCAAGATGTTAGACTTTTTCATTCCACGTAAGCATGAAACATATTTCTATTATGGTTAACAAAATGATAGACCTCTTCAAATTTTCTTAGACTTTTTCATAAACCACCATGATAGATGCTCTAACAATTACTAACAGTTTTATTGGACAATACACTAAAGGGTTAAAGAAGTCAAAGTAAAACAATATGGTGTACAATTTCAATAATTTCCTCTAATATCATACAAAGTTTAGACAGCTTTTCCAACAACATATAACTAAAGGGGTCTTTATTTAAGCTTATACTAGCATAGTACCCGTGCAAAGCAACGGTGGTACTCAACATGTCAGTTTTTCTCGTACCTTGATCTTTAAGCGGTATGCAATGAGAGTTAGTATGTATTAGACGGTTTACCCGTTTGATAGTTCGAAAAGAGTAGATGCGTATTTGAATTTCCGTAAAGTATATCAATATAAATATAGATATTATCTATACTTATACTCATTTGAACTTTGTATAACTTGAATGTTTATGATAAAAATTACAACTATAAATTTGTATTATTGTAAGGTTGTAACATCTATTTTAATACTAAAATTTAATATGTCATTAGTGTACATTATAATGCAATTATTATAGTGTAGAACTTAATTATATGAATTCCTAATTATAGTAAGATGTGTAGGCTTAAAAAATTAAGACTTTCTTCTTTAGAAAGTCCTAAATGCATTACAAAGTAGTATAGATATGGCTTATGAGCTTATTTAAATCATATGACATACAGACTTAACTATATCATATGCCACAATTTTCGTCTAAGAACAGTACTTGAACAAGTTCAAACAGGATAAGATGCCTGCATAGCAATACCACATAATCCTTCTTCCACCGAGACATCTCTTTCGATTTTTATATACCCGTTCTCTCCCCACGATTCACCCCACGAGTTCTTCATGAGCCAATACTTAGTTCCATCTGCCGTGGTACCATACCCGACTGCAGTTATAGCATGGTTAAGATCAGTTCCACAAGTCCCACTAAAAACACCACCCGAATATAACTTGAAATCATATCCGCCTCCATCAACAGCAACTGATACAGGTTGTTGCGTGATGGCCTACATCGAAAATTTAAGATTTTAGAGTAAGAACATTAGACTTACATACTTTTGATCAATATATGTATTTATGTTATAAATGTTACACGTCCTAATATCATTTATCTCCCGGTTATTTAATTAGTTACCTACAGCAGGGCGAATTCGTTGTTAGCTGGAACTTTCTCATAACTAGAGATTGTGGCAGCTAGGACGCCTGCTTTCTCGGTGTCACAGACTCGCCTTCTTCTGCAGTGTATGGATAAGCTGATTCCGCACTTAGCCCATTTTGTTGTTGGATGAATTGGAAGGAGTTTTCCATAAGACCACCACCACAACCGCCATTGCCATTAGTGTCACAATCAACTAGTTCTTGTTCTGATAACGATACACTAGTTCTCCAGTTTTGAGCTTGTTCAATCCTTCCATTGCTGCCACGGCTGAAAAGGCCCAACAACATCTTGTTTTCAAACAAAGAAAAACTTCGTAAGTAGAATAGAGATAGCATGATGGATAGTTATACATGTTGCAATGTTGGTACTTGGTAACATGCCAGTACAATACTAGAGGCCTTCGAATAATGAGGTGGCCGGCATATATAGAAAAATAAGAAGTAGACTCACCGCACTCGCCTTGGTTCTTAATGGATGTTACTGCCCCTTCTTTTCTCCAATCTACTTCGTCAGAGACTGCACTGACATTTGCATATCGAAAAACACCAGACGCTTCACGTGCGTTTGATTGTTTCTTGTAACCAAGATGGGAAGCACGAAACTCCTCGTTAGTTAAATCAGCAAACTTATTGACCTCAAGTGTATAGCCTTGGTCAAGACCTCCATTGTGTGCTTCTACAAGTGCTACGTTGTTCTTAAAAATTTTGAAACTTCTTTGTTTTTCTTTTTCGTCTACGTAAACACGGCCATGACGAGCCATCCATTGCTCGTGCCTAGCGAGCATGGTTGGGTCATTAAGGGTGCGTGAAGTGGCTTGGAAATCCAGGACTACTAGTAGGAAAAACATAGCTAAGGATCCCATCAGTTATGAGTTTGTCATGTTTCAGTGTGTGTTAGGATTTAGAAAATCCAGTCATTAAAGAGTCGGTCACCTCAAGTATATGTAATCGTTAGAAAGCTCGTAGTCGCAGATTGTTTAATGTTAAGTATTATTTAGTTAAGTAACACCGTGGAGGACGGACGGGTCTTTACCCACTGTATGCCTGATCCACAGCCCGTAGGTGGCGATTTATGTAAGAACTATAAATACTCTCTACCTCCCAAGGTAGGGAGTTGGAGCTCAGAATAATACTTTCATTTTCTCTCACTAAGTTCCAAAACCTCTTACTCTTTCTCTCTCTAAAACCTCTTTTATACGCCTCTTTGATCATTGGTTTAGTGTGTTTGTGAAATCCAATATCTAACAATTGGTATCAAGAGCCATGGTTTGATCATCTCTCTTACATATCCTTGGATTTCTAGTGGTTTTAGGTGGTTTTTGAGTTTGAAAAAGTTTAGTGGTTTTTGCATCATTTGGATCATTTCTTGTGTTAAAGTTTGAATTTTGGGTGTACTTTTGTGTTTAGAATTATTGTAAGTGCTTGGGTTTTGATTTGGTAAGCTTGAATCACTGTGGTTGAGCTTATTTTGGATTGAAAAGTGTGTTTTTGAAGTTTTTCTTGCTAGCTACTTGGTTCTCGTTGTGATTTTCATCGTAGCGACTTGCTTCAGTAAAAGTTAGCGAGTTACAGTGATAGTTGTTAGCGACTTGAGCCTAGCGACTTATCTATTGAGACAAGCCGACAAATAGTACAAGTTAGTGGATTCTCCACTACGGCTAGCGACTTGGTGAGGTTAGCGACTTGCTTCAGGAATTGTTAGCGAGTTGTAGTGCAAATTGTTAGCGACTTGATACTAGCGACTTGGATCTTAGCGAGTTGTTCTTTAGCAACTTAACTGTTTCTAGCGACTTGGTCCTTAGCGACTTGTTGTCATAATTCTTAGCGACTTGGTGTTAGCGACTTGGAACTTAGCGAGTTGCTCTTTAGCGACTTGACTGTGTATCTAGCAACTTGGCCTTAGCGACTTGGTTCAATAACTCGTAGCGACTTGGTTGATTTCTGTTTGTAATACGGTTTTCTCTTGATTTAGTAAAATCCCGTGAAAGAATCTATTTCCCGGTTTAATCATAGAGTTATAAAATCCTGTGTAATCTGTTAACATGTCTACCAACGTATCTACAAACATCTCCACTGTTGCTGAGGATGTTCAAGCAGCTGGTTCTAATACTCGTCCACCCATGCTTGACAGAACTGACTACGACTCTTGGGCTCAACGAATCAGATTGTATTGTCTTGGAAAGGAAAATGGGGTCAACATTCTCAAATCCATTGATGAAGGACCGTATCAGATTGAGACTACAAGAGACATAATTGATACAGCTGCTGATGGAACCATGATCTTTGGATTGGACATACCAAAGACGTATGATGAGCTCTGTGATAAGGAGAAAAAGATATTCGATGCTGATATCAGGGCCTCAAACATCATACTACAGGGTCTTCCAAAAGACATCTACAAGCTTATCAATCACAACACTGAAGCCAAGGCTGTTTGGGATAATGTCAAGATGCTTCTCTCGGGTTCTGAATTAACTAAGGAAGACAGAGAATCACAGCTGTATGATGAGTTTGAGCACTTCAAGATGAAACCAGATGAGAGTGTCTATGAGTACTACGTGAGATTCCACAAGCTTGTAAATGATATGAGGAATATCAGAATGACTATGCCAAACATTCAGCTGAACTCAAAGTTTGTGAACAACATGAATCCCGAATGGCACAAGTTTGTCACTTCTGTGAAGTTAACCAAAGGATTGAAGGACACAAACTATGAGCAACTATATGCCTTCCTTCTTCAGAATGAGGGACATGCTATGTTTGAAAAAAATTCTTGAGCAGTTCAAATCTAAGCAGGGAGAAACCAGTTCGTCAAATGACTCAACTGCATTCTACACCAATGTTGGTATTACTACCAACGCCTCTCAAGTCATACCCACTGGTAATGGTAATCACAAACTCATTCCTGACCCGAGGTTCAAGCAAGCTGATGCTGATGCAGTCATGGGACACTTCATTAATCAACTGGCTCTTATGGTTAAACAAAACTTGACCCTTAGTCCACATACCAACAATCTTCACACTAACAATGAGATCAGAACTGCATCCAATCTACACAATCATGCTATTGTCAGAGATGGAAAGGTTATGGGGCAACCACTTCAAGGAAGACATTACGAACAAGGGATGGTTGGAGCAGGTTATGGAAATGCTGGAGTTGATAGAGGATTTGTGGCAAATCAGAATAGGGGAAAGAATGGGAATCAAGGTCAAGCAAAGCCAATTAAGTGCTACAACTGTGGTGGTGAGGGACATATTGCTAGGAACTGCACATCTCCAAAACGTCCACATAATGCAGAATACTTCAAAGACAAGATGCTGCTTGTGCAAGCTCAAGATAATGGAGCAGCTTTGGATGAAGAGGAGTTGTTGTTCCTTGCTAAGGGAAATGCCCGAACCTATGATCCTGATGTTGATGAACAGCCAATTCAGGAGATAGGTCATAATCATCAAAATGCATTTCAAGTAGCTGACTGTGATGCATTTGACTCTGATGTCGATGATGAACCTACTGTCCAAACAATCTTCATGGCTAGCATCTCACCTATGGTCTCTCCACCACAACAAGCTGGTCCATCCAAAGACAAAATCATTTCAGATGTATTAAAACTATATGATGATGTTGATGTGCAAAAGATGCATAATAAAGTACAGTCTCTTGAAACTTATGAATCATATATTGAAGATGTGGGTAATAGTAATATTGTCCCATATAATCAATATGTGAAGCAAAGTGAAAGTGAGATTGTACCAAGTAATGCATCTTCTGCAGTCAATGATGATTATGCTTTTGATGAATACACTGCATGTGCCCCTGATGATTCTATTATCTCTGAACTGAATGCCTATAAAGAACAAGTTGCTATTGATGAACAACGTGCTAAGTTTGAGTTAACCACCCGTGAGCAGGAAATGGATGACCAAATGCGTACAATTATTAGAAATAGTAATTTTAGAGAAGAAGTATTAAAACAAGAGTTAAACTCCTTACAAGAAAAGCTTTCTAAAACTGCTAAGCAAAAACAAGAACTTCAAGAAAATGTTAAAATGCTTAAGCAAGAATTCAATGCTAAGGAATCAAAACTTTTGAATGATTTTTCCAATCTAAAAACTTTGAAAAACAAGCTGGAAAATAAGTTGTACGTACAAGGGAATACCATTCAGACTGCTCACTTGATCACTAAGCATAGGGTTTTAAGCGATAAGCATAGCATTCCCCTGGTTGTGGAACCTAATCCTGAGGTTGTTAAAAAGGCTAGAGCTGCTCATAATGTAATCTATGATGGTAATGAGATTCTTAAACCTAGACAGAAACCTAGTTGCGTTGAGTGCACTGAGGAAGATAGAAAATTAGATGATGCATCTAGGGAGAAATTGAATAAGAAGCTAGAAGATCCTGAATGTAAAGAGAATAACATAACGATCAAACACCATGATTACAAAAAGGAAAATTGGATTTCCTTGAACAAGTTTAAGCCTCAAACATTGTTAACACCCGAACAAGTGTTCTGGAAAAAGGATTTAGATAAGCAAAAAGCACAGAATCTTGTTGTAACAAACCCTCCCCTTAGGAAAATGCCTTCAGCGACTGTTTATCCTCCGAATACACCAATGCATTTAGTTCCTAGAACTATTGCCACTAAAAGCAAGACCTTAATCAGTCAATATGTTATTTTTCAATTATTTGTTGACTTTGAAAAAACTTGTAAGAAAATGATCACACCCACTGGGATAACTGAAGGGGAAAGGGGTTTTGAGCAAACTAAAGAATGCTATTTAACTGAGGTTATACCTTTCTTTAAACAACTAAAGGATCAATTTGAGAGTCTTAAAAAGGGGATGGATTCAGATATTAAAGAAATGGAAAAGGAATTTGATGCAATGATAGTTGAGGTAAGTAACTATGAGCGAGAATTAAAATATAATGAGATTGAGAGGAAGAACTTGCATGCCTTGAATGAGAATCTTATTTCTGAATGTATTACTCAAGATGTGTTTTACACTGCTACGAATTGTTCCATTAATGCTTCTCAATTTCATGAATTATCTGTTGCTCTGAAAGTCTCCCATGATCGTGTCATTGAGCTTGAAAAAACTAACTTTAAACTGCATGATAAAGTTGAACAGGATGATCATGATAACCTGGTGAAACAGTTTTCTAAATTGGAAGTTGAGCATCTTTTGCAATTAAAATATCCACACCTGAAAGAAAATGTTAAAACCTCAAATATCAAGACATCCTTGGATGCTCCTGAATTTGATGCAGTTTTTGAAATTAGCAAACGTGATGAACATATTCGAGCTCATTGTAACACGATCAGAAAGTTGAAAGCCCAAATCTCTCAATTAAAGGGTGAAAAGAACAACGTGACTGGCTCCCAAATGCCTCCTCCTTTAGATTCTTAGTATTCTCAAACTTTTCATCTTCAAAACTTGTTTAATGCTTTACAAAAGGAAAACAAGAGTTTTCTAGAAGAAAATGAAAAAGTTAAACGACACTTTAAAGAGTTATATGATTCAATGAAAGTCACTCGTGACAAAAACAATGAAAAAATAACGTCTTTACAAAAAGAAATTGAGAATTTGAGGAGTCAGGAAAAAGGGAAACTGCCACTTGTTTTTAATGAGAATGTTGCATCAAAGTCATCCTCAGACTGCAAATATACTGTGACTGTTAAATACATTCCTCCTCATCTTAGGAATAATGAACCTGTGTTTCATAACTATTGTGCTCACCTTAAGGATAGTCTAGAATGTCTCCGTGAGATTGTGGAAGAGGATTTCATTAATAAACCTCTTGATAGAGAAATTAGGTTTGCTTGCATTCAGGCCAAACGATCTCAAGAGCTGCTAGAATGTTTAATTGCAACATGTCCTAAATCCTTAGGTGCGAAAGGTAAAGCTGTGATGCCTTGTTCTATGCCTAGTGCCAAGCATACAAACCATTCTATGCCCAGTTTTAAGAAAGTGAACACTAATGTGCCTTCAAGTAGTTCAGATCCGTGCACGTCTAGTTCAGGAATGCATAAAGTAGATCAACCAACTAATGTTCCCATAATTCCCTCTACAGGAGTAATCAGTGACATAAAAGCAAGCGGGTCAAAGCCTCCATGCAATACCAAACAAGTTAGGACCTCGCAAGCTAAGAATGTGCATTGGAAGAGAGTAGAAGATCACCCTAGGAATATTAAGTTTGAGTTGAATAAAACGAATCGTGTTGATTCTAGTATTAGCTATAAGCGTACTGTAATTAATTTGAATTCTGCTACTATTCGCAAACCATGTAATGATGACTGCTTGATTTCTGTTACTAATCATGAATGTGGTGTGAATGTTTTGTCTAATACTATCAAATGCCCTGATAAAACTGTTAATGTTAAAATTCAAGCTAAGAAGGCTAAAAGACAAAGGCGAAAGAAAGTTAGAAAACAGTGGAAACCCACAGGAAGGAAATTTAGTAATATAGGTTATCAATGGATACATATTGGCCGTAAGATTAATGAGCTTTGCCCTAAAGTTGCTAAATCAACGCCCACTAGAAAATGGATGCCTACTGGTAGAACTATTCCCTTAAGAAGCGAGCATACTTTGAATAGGTCAAATACGGACACTAGCACTGCATCTATTTCTAATGAGTCCATTGTATCTACCTCTGATGTGGGTGTTCCAATCACTGTTACTAACTAAGTGGAACCCATTATTGCATGGGGTTCCCAATTATCCAATTATCCATTCTTGTCTATGTTCAACTGCAGATCGTTCAAATCGTTCTGTGGTACCTGGACTCAGGCTGTTCCAAGCATATGACTGGAGACCGATCGCGGCTCATGAACTTCGTGAGTAAATTCATCGGGACTGTTAGATTCGGGAACGATCATTTCGGTGCAATTATGGGTTATGTAGATTATGTTGTGGGTGATAGTGTTATCTCCAGGGTATATTACGTAGAAGGTCTGGGTCATAACTTATTCTCTGTCGGTCAATTCTGTGATTTTGATCTAGAAGTGGCCTTCAGAAAACATACTTGTTTTGTTAGAGAACTTGATGGTAAAGAACTTTTAAGAGGAACACGTGGTTCAAATCTATACACCATCTCTATCGAAGATATGATGAAGTCTTCTCCAATTTCCTTGTTGTCAAAGGCTTCGAAAACAAAGTCATGGTTTTGGCATCGTCGTCTCAATCACTTGAACTTCGGCACCATCAATGATCTCTCCAGAAAAGACTTAGTTGTAGGTTTACCTAGACTAAAGTATGAAAAGGATCATCTTTGTTCAGCATGCCAATTGGGAAAAAGCAAGAAGTATGCCCACAAACCCAAACCTACAAACTCAGTTACAGAAGTTCTTCATACAATACACATGGATTTATGTGGACCCATGAGAGTGCATAATATCTTTGGGAAGAAATATGTGTTAGTTGTGGTCGATGATTACTCTTGATTCACCTGGGTTAAGTTCTTAAGGACAAAGGATGAAACTCCAGATATCATCATCAAACTTATCAAACAGCTGCAGGTTCGACTTAACAAAACTGTCAGAATCATCCGAACAGACAATGGAACTGAGTTTGTTAATAAACAACTTAATGAGTTTTATGAAAGTGTTGGAATCAGTCATCAAAGAAGTGTTCCATGAACTCCTCAACAGAACGGTGTAGTTGAAAGACGAAATCGAACTCTTGTGGAAGCCGCAAGAACAATGTTGATTTACTCAAAGGTTCCAATGTTTCTCTGGGCTGAAGCCATTGCCACTGCATGCTACACTCAAAATCGATCCCTAATTCACACTGCTCATGGAAAAACTCTATATGAACTTGTCCATAATAGAAAACCTAATCTCTCATTCCTTCATGTGTTTGGTGCATTGTGTTATCCAACTAATGAGGGCTAAGATTTAGGCAAACTTAAAGCTAAAGCAGACACTGGAGTTTTTGTAGGATATGCACCAAACAGAAAAGGATACCGAATCTACAACAAAAGAACCCGAAGTATAATGGAAACAATTCACGTTACGTTTGATGAGCTGACCGGTCCAATGGCTCCAGGACAAACCAGTTCTGGACCGGCATCTCAATTTTCATCAAGTAGTCCTATCAGTTCTACTCTCGTTTCAAATCCCTCACCAGCAACTCCTTATGTACCTCCATCAGAAGATGATTTAAAGAAACTATTTGATCCAATGTTTGATGAACACTATGAGCCAAATGCTAATGAAATGTCAATTCCATCATCAGAGGCTGCTCCTATCCCTGTCAACGAAGTCAACCCTTCTGTTTCAATATCAATAAGCCAAGAAGCGCCTGCTGCTGATCACTCTGTCTCATCAACAAATCATCAATCATCGAATGTACATCATGGAATTTTTTCTGGCACCCATGATGAAGTTAATCCCTTTGCTACTCCCGAAGATGCTCCATTTGAAAACATATTTGCTCCTGAATCATCATCAGAACCATCTTCATCAGGAGACATCGACTCTGCTACGTCAGTTCCTCAACAACAACCACATGAACACATTAGAAAGTGGACACATGATCATCCATTGGACAACATCATTGGAAACCCTTCTCGTCCAGTATCTACACAGAAACAACTTGCAACCGATGCCTTATGGTGCTTCTTCAACTCCGTACTCTCTAAGGTCGAACCAAAAGATGTTAAAACTACCATGAATGAAAACAGCTAGATCAATGCCATGCAAGAAGAAATTCATAAGTTTGATCGACTAGATGTATGAGAATTAGTACCTGCTCCAGATTGTGCTATGATCATTGCTCTAAAGTGGATCTTCAAAGTGAAACTTGATTAGCATGGTGATGTTTTAAAGAATAAGGCTCGATTAGTTGCAAAAGGATACCGTCAAGAGGAGGGTATTGACTTTGAAGAATCATTTGCTCCTGTTGCTCGTATCGAGGCAATCAGAATCTTTTTGGCTAATGCTGCAAGTAAGAACATGGTAGTCTGACAGATGGATGTAAAGACAGCTTTTCTTAACGGAGATATGAAAGAGGTTGTATACGTCAGCCAACCTGAAGGCTTTGTGAATCCAGAGCATCCTACTCACGTCTATCATTTGAAGAAAGCTCTTTACGGTTTGAAGCAAGCTCCAAGGGCATGGTATGATACGCTATCAAAGTTTCTTCTATCTACTGGATTCAGCAAAGGAGTAGTTGATCCGACACTGTTCACCAGAAAGTCAGGCAAACATTTAATTCACGTTCAAATATATGTTGATGATATTATTTTTGCCTCGAATGACACCAATGAATGTGATCGTTTTTCAAATGAAATGGGTTCCAAATTTCAAATGTCAATGATGGGACAAATATCATTTTTCTTGGGATTACAAATTTCACAAAATCCCGGAGGCATTTTTATAAATCAATCTAAATATGCAAATGAGATTTTAAAGAAATTTGGATTTGATTCTAGTGACCCTGTTGACACACCCATGATAGAGCGTACTAAATTGGATGAGGACCACTCAGGGATCATGGTAGACCAAATGAAATATCGTAGTATGATCGGATCCCTGATGTACCTCACAGCCAGTAGACCATACATTCTGTTTGCTGTTTGCATGTATGCTAGATATCAGGCTAAGCCTACCAAAAAGCACCTTGAAGCGGTTAAACGGGTCTTTCGGTATCTCCAAGGAACCATCAATATGGGACTTTGGTACCCGAAGGACATCGATATGTCACTAACAGCCTATGCAGATGCTGATCATGTAGGATGTCAAGATACATGTCGAAGTACGTCTGGAGGTGCTCAGTTTTTGGGTGATAAGCTTGTGAGTTGGTCTTCAAAGAAGCAAATGAGTACTTCTATTTCCTCTACAGAGGCTGAATACATAGCCATGTCATCTTGTTGTGCTCAAATCCTATGGATGAGATCTCAATTATCTGACTATGGCTTTGAATTCAACAAAATCCCTCTGTACTGTGATAATAAAAGTGCTATTGCTCTCTCATGCAACAACGTTCAACACTCAAGAGCAAAACACATCGACATTCGACATCACTTCATCGGGGAGCAAGTAGAAAACAGTGTGGTGGAACTTTATTTTGTGAGGACTGAATTCTAGTTAGCAGACATCTTCACCAAATCTCTTCCTAGAGAACGTTTTGAGTTTATCCTCCCACGACTTAGTCTAAAGAGTCTTCAACCGGAAATACTTAAACGTCTTCAAGAGGAAGAAGAGGAGCAAAAGGTCTTTCTTCATCCATATCTTGTAAATATTTATTCGAAAAGCAAAGTACAAAATTTCAAAACCTTCAAAAAGCAAATAGAAAAATATAAAACTTTCAAAAAATCCATAAAAATCTGAAAAATCTTGAAAAATTTCAAAAAATATTGTCATTTTGTCATGTTTTTCTCAATTCTAAAATATCTACGCTCTTTGTGTTTTCATTCAAAGAATGACACGGGACTTTAGATATTGTTCGAATGTTAAAAAAAAAAAAAAAAAAAAAAAAGAAAGTGAAACAATGGTTTATTGTCATTTCAGACAATAACCCGTTTTTCAAAGAAAGAACAGAGCCATGTTTTATCTTGTTTTTCAAATCTCATGCTCTGATTCTTTAAAACAATTACTTACCATCTAATGAAAACTAATTGCTTTGTTAAATTACTCGAACTCTATTTTTGAAAATCATCTGGACTTAACTTTTGTCAAAATATCTATCTCTCAATCAACAACTTATGTCATTGATTGAGGGGGAGAATGATTTCAATTAAATCAAAAGGTTGTTCGACATACAATTTTTTTCATAAAGATATTCATGCATGTTTAATCAATGGAGTTTAAAGTTTCGAAATCCGATCCTTATCAGTTAAAATGTTTTTCAAAAGCAAGTCACTATTCTCCTCAAAAAGCTTTCAAAATTTAAGTTAAATCAATAGAGATCACAACTCTTAAAGGATTTGGAAAGTGTGATCGGGGGAGAATTTGTGATTAAACTGATAACTTGATAATTGGTTTCGTAAGTGTTTAGCAAGCTTTCCTCCCCACATGTGCCAAACGATTTCAAATTTTCCATGCACATGTTGAGGGGGAGCATCTTTTTAAACCACTAAGAATTGAAACGTGATTGATTTGTCTCTAAGTGCAGGTTCCCTCTAGTATGTGCAAAACTTTTCAAACCTCGAGGCACATATTGAGGGGGAGCAAACTTTTGAAAACCTCATCCTTCCCCAATATGCTTTATCTACTTGATTTAATCAGGGAAGTGATGATGATATCTTTTAGAAAATGGTAATCAAAGAAGTTAATTCTTCCTCTTGCCTCCGTGTGCTAAAACTATCTCAAATACATGATGCACATGTTGAGGGGGAGCTCTCTTTTTCTAAAATTATCAAAAACAATTCAGGTACAAAATGCTTTGATATTATATCACAAGTATCTGGATTGATTTTCAAATGGTTTTCGATTGGTTCCAATGGCAGATGAACTATACCAAATAGACCGACCAAATTTACTTTATGTATGGTGATATAAGGATGATAAGGTTAGGTATCTGTTCCTATGATCCGCCAGAACCAGAGGGATCTACCCAGGGACAATCCACTAGATAGTGTAGAAGTCTTTAGGTTTGATGAAAAAAAGAGAAAAGTGAGATATGGGAAGAGTGCGGACTGAGACTGAGCTAGTACTGGAATAAACCCAACAAGGTTCTAGTTATGAAGTATTGGTAAGCACTGAAGGGGTTGAAGAATGAAAAAGAAATGAAATGAGAAAAGGGTGAAAAGAATTAGCCCCCCATTAATTCAACCTTAGGGCAGAAAACAGGTTCAATTCATATGCTACTGGTGGTTACCAAGGTAACATCAGTATTGAAGACAAGACGTCATGGACCCAGTGACGCACTGCACTACAACTTCCCAAGCTACTCAAGTTCCTCTTAAAAGGACTTGTTTCATTCTCACGGGAAACCGACATTATCTATCGACTTTCTCTTAGAGTTTGTTGATATTGAAGAAGGAGACCCTCTCCCTAGTCTCCGGCATAGGAACCAAATGTGCACTATTAAGTTTAGAGCCACGAGATCATCAATAAATCTCTTTAGGACACTGTCAATGAAGACTCTCTGTTTCACACAATGTGGAAAGAGAGATTATATCTTATGAGTCCTACGCATTATCCTTGTGGTATTGCCAGAACATCTGAGTGATATGCAAACATATTCACAATGAAGATGGAAAGCCTTCTGGAGCCAACATCAAACAAGCTCCTGATGGGTGGCATGTGAGATCTATTCAATAGATCAACCATGTGACAACTGAACAGAAACAATGGGGCGAGTCATAATTATGATTCAATCCTGGTTCAGGTTATAGATTGACGGATACCTTTGAAAAACCGGTCGTTGTGCTTAAAAACTATTTTCTTTAGCACATCGACTGTGTACTAATATTTCAATATAAAAGGTGTTTATGATTGATACTTGCTTTTCATTAAAACCTTCGTTGTATTGCAAAAACAATTTCTATTGTGCGGTACATGATTGTTTTTCAAATCTCTTTTCATCAATCAGTGAATCTCAATTCGCTGGTTCACTCACTCCGCGTTGTCTTCTTTGAGACGTTCTGGTTTGAGAACAGCTAGAGCAGCTGCGAAACCCTGTCAAGGAAATTCTTCAAAATTATACTTGATCACAGGCAGTACTTGTACTGATCAACGGGGAACCATGGGCCGTGTACCTCAATTCAACGAAAGTGATCAAAGACACTTTCGTGCGCTTTATTGCTAACTGTTGTATGCAGGTACGCCTGACGTTTGCAGCTGATCAGAATGACGCGGTCAATCCATAGCCGCATGCTCACATAACACATTCATTTCTAAAGAAATCATGATTAAGTGCATCAATGACTCTGATATTTTCACTCCATGCTTCTGCTACGTTGCTGCCAATATCATGAATCAACGAAAGCCTCCGCTACTCTGATGAGAAGAAATCATGATCCAGAATGTGAGCATGTCGGTCCAAATGTCACAACATCACATAATACCAACACCACAAAGGATGAGTCAGAGATTTATGATAGCTGATGATCTCAAAGCTGGCTCAAACTGATTATCACTAGGATCAGTTAAAGACCTCCACTTGGATTCACCAAACATGCAAAATGAAGAATCGATGACTACGAGCAGCAGAGCAAAGAACTTTAACAAGAATCCAAAGAACAATCTTATTGTAATATTTGTTTGTATTCAATGTATTTTTGAGGTGACCTCCCTTAGGTGGAGATTGTTAGGATTTAGAAAATCCAGTCATTAAAGAGTCGGTCACCTCAAGTATATGTAATCGTTAGAAAGCTCGTAGTTGCAGATTGTTTAATGTTAAGTAGTATTTAGTTAAGTAACACCGTGGATGATGGACGGGTCTTTACCCACTGTATGCCTGATCCACAGCCCGTAGGTGGCGATTTATGTAAGAACTATAAATACTCTATACCTCCCAAGGTAGGGAGTTGGAGCTCATAATAATACTTTCATTTTCTCTCACTAAATTCCCAAACCTCTTACTCTTTCTCTCTCTAAAACCTCTTTTATACGCCTCTTTGATCACTGGTTTAGTGTGTTTGTGAAATCCAATATCTAAGAGTGTGTGTTTCTAAGATTGACCTAGGATTGCGATAGGTTATTCGTTGTGTTTTTAGTGCTTGCGTATTCTTTGTGAACATTAGTTTATAATCATCTAGAGTCATTATAGGCTAAACATCCAAAGATAACCTTAGAGTTAGTTTATGAATCCTAGAGATTTCATAGGCAATAACCTTAAGGTAGTCTCAAAGAGTTAGGGAAAAAAGCATACCTTACGACCTTAGAAGACACAACGCGTTAAGAATAAGAACGTGACAATTCAACCATCAATAGGAGATAACTAGGGAGTAATAGCATCTAGGTGAACACATTTGTAATCATCATACGAGCACACATCAATTAGACATAGACTAACCCTTAGCTTAGCTTAGATAATTAGACTAGTAGAGTAATCGGTAGAAATACCACCCCCAAATCCAATACCCCGAGATTCGTACCTTTCAATTTTCTAAAAAATATAAAAAGATAAAAAATAATCTTCCTCAACCCCAACCTTAGCGTAGTAACTTCTCACTAGCATTCCTATTCCCCTAGAGAATGATATCAATACCCGAGGCTTACCCTAATACTACACTACAACGATTAGGTTCACTGCCTAGGGTGTTGAAAAACTTGCTCGATGAAAAGAAAGTTCCTTTGACCCCGAACGCGCATTGTACGCCTATCAACAATCAGTCACCCTGGACTATAAAACTTTTTGCACCTCTACAGGGCTTGACTATAATCCAGGAAATTATGTTGCACACCCTAACCTAGCTACTGTTAAGGCTGAGTTAGGTGAAATTGCTTTGGATCCAAAATTTTTGGACAGAACCCCAGTCACCAAGAACTCCTCCCATGGCTTGGAGTATCTTGTTCACTTTCGTGATTCAGGTTCTCGGCGGGAACCATTCATCCACTGAACAAATTAATTCTATTCAGTTGATGATGGCATACAGCTTGATGACTGGTACTGATGTCGACATTGGGGAGATCATTTATAGTGATCTCATAACCAAGCTATATAGCAAAACTAGGGCGAAATACGTTTCGTACCCTAGGTTTGTCTCTTGTGCTTTACAAGTGTTACTGGGTTGCAATTATCCTTAGGAATTTAAATATGGCTCTTTACCTGCCACCCTGAGCCCTTCAAATTTTCAAAAGGACCCATCCCATATCACTGAAATCGAATTGACGGCCCATATGGTTGCTGTAAACAACCAGAGGGACTCAGTGTCTCCAAACCCTGTTCCAAAAAAGAGAAAGAGGAAGTCTTAGACTAGGACTAAAACCAAACCCAAGTCTCAGGGCCCTGAGGCTTCTGGATCACAGCCTAAAAGGCAAAGAAAGCCCTAGACTGATACGACACCTAAGGGCGACCAAGAAACAACCACCCTGGTGACAACGAAGGACACTGATTCACAATCAGGGCCCTTGGTCCCACAGACTACTCCCCAAGATCCAGAGGGAAACACACAACCCGCTGGTAGGGGAGCGCCTTCCACTCAGCCTGATGAGGACATTCACAAATCAAAGCTTTTGTCTGAGGGCACAATAACTGATCCCAAAGACTCAGGGGGAAACGAACAACCCACTGATAGGGATCTTACTGCCACTGCTTCTGAGGATGGCACTAGGAAACACCCACCATTGCTTGAAGGAGCATCGAGGGACAAAGACTCGGAGGGAAAGAAACAACTCGCCGATATGGAACTCACAACAAATCCTGACTCCTGAGAAGACACTGGGAAAAACCCATCAGTGTCTGAGGGGTCACTGTGGGACAAAGACTCAGAGGGACAAAAACTACCCGCTGATACGGAACCCATCACCACCACTGGTCTTCTTACAGTTGCTGAAGTTAATGATATTATATTTTCTGATGAGGAGCTTGCTGCTGATAGTGAGGAAGAAATTTTCTCTGCTGGTGAAGAGATGGACGCTGATGTTCAACAACAAGAACAAGAGCATCAGCCTGATCCAAAAGAGACTGAAGAGTCACCCTTTCAGCCTGATGATAATGACTCCTCTGACTCTTTAGCCTCTTCTTCTTCCTCTTGCCCTAAGGATCTGAAAAACTATGAAAACATTCAACCTCTTACTGAAAGGCAGCTTGTTATGTGGTTAAAGAGGGCTACCAGGAAGCTATACTCCTCAGTGACCGATAATTTGTGGGATCAACATGTTGAAGTTGCTGCCAGTTATGCTGATTTAAAAGCTGAAGTGATTTCCACATTTGATGATAATTTTGAGCACAGGGATCTCATCTATGGTTACCTAGACAGGCTGGATGACAACCTGAAGAAGTATCTCAAATTCTTTCAGGATACTCACAACAAGCTAGATGAAATCAGGGAATCTGTCAAAGAAGACCCTACACTTAACTCCAAAGTGCTTGAGGCTACAGAGATCTACATGAAGAACTCCTCCAGTCTCATTGAACTCATCACAATGCTTAACACTTCAAATGTTCAGGGTCTTACCTCCTCAGTGCAGGCTCTTCAGTCCACCCTGGGCTCACTGGATACAAAAGTTGCTGATCTGGCTAAATCATCTTCTTCTATGGCCTGGAATCTCGGGCCTAGAATGATAGCACTGGAATTATCTTAGGCCAATCTTGGAGACAAAGTCACCAGTCTTCAACAAGATACATCAGACATCAAGTACATGGTCTCGGAGATTTATCAAGCCTTTAAAGGTCAAGATGCTCCTTCTCCCTCAGTGTCACAACCAACTCTTGCTCTCACTGACGCTGCGGCAACTCTTGCTCTCACACTAAGGGGGAGCCAACTCAACCTGTATCTGCAACACCCATCTCATCTATCCCACCTTCAGGAACACCAATAACAACAATCTCAGTAACAATAGCAACAACATCACCAGTAGTCATAACTTCACCCCCATTGATGTCAACATCAACTTCATCAGCTCAGGATAAAGGCCAAGCCATCATGACCACACAAGAGCCTGCCAGGATCCCTTATGAAATTGGTGGCACTAGGTACCTGCTTACTCCTGAACAGCTAAGTGCCTACCTCAAAAAGAAAGAAAAA
The DNA here is from genome assembly GCA_019973895.1 of Chrysanthemum seticuspe. Classification (NCBI taxonomy): domain Eukaryota; kingdom Viridiplantae; phylum Streptophyta; class Magnoliopsida; order Asterales; family Asteraceae; genus Chrysanthemum; species Chrysanthemum seticuspe. The sequence goes on along the minus strand of BPTQ01000007.1, from coordinate 19,044,387 downwards.
CGTAAGAAACATGTTGAGGAGGAAAAGAAAAGCATAGAAGCCCTGGTCAAAGTAGTTTCTGAAGAATCTGAAAAGATATGGATTAATCCTAAAACTCTTGATAAAGGACAAGCAGGCCAAAAGTTCAAAGCAGCTCAGGATGATGAGTTGGCTGCCTTCAAAAGGAAAAGGGATGAAAAGAACAAGAGGAATGCTAAAATAAGAAAGGAAAGGATTGATCACTACAACTGGACCATGACAAGCAGAAAGGCACCTGAAAAAATTACTGATGTGAAAATCATCCCCAAATCCAAACCACTGGCAATGAATGTCTACAGGGGGGATGAAAAAAGGGACTTTGAGGTTCATGATCCTTTAAAGTTCACTGACTTTGGGATCACTGAACTTGATGAACTTGGTGCCATCATTGAAAAGAAGAAAAATGTGGTGGTCAAGGAGTTGATGAAATCCCTCGGCAAACGTTATGAAAGACTAAGAGATGCACCAGCTCAACTTGGGATACAATCAGCTCTTCTTGAGGCTCAAGGATCTCAACCTCAATCATCCCAAGGAAAAAGAAAAAGGGTTGAATCTGAGCCTGAAGCCAAGGTGCCTGGTTTTAACTGTAACAGGGAGATTCCTGAAGGGGTAAAGTTTGTAAACTGCTTAGTCATAGAAAAGCCTGAAAGAGGACTTTTCTTCATTGATGTATATGGGAACCCAGAATTCCAGAAATGGGGTGACATTGATCAGGCTGGAGTGGCTACAATGTAAAGCTATCTAACAGTGGCATCTCAAATCAAATCTCCTGAAAACACCAGGTTCTGCACTGACCTGAATGCCAAGATAAGAGATCACCCTGACAAAAAGACCCTCCTCTCCAAGAAGCCAAAGCTTGAAGCATTGGGAATCCACCTTAATTGACATCATTGAAACTTTTATCATCTCTTCTTTTGTACTAGTGATTGGAGCTTTTTAATCTGATGAATAAACGATGTATGTTTTGTTAAAAAAAATCAGTGTTCCTTATTATGTTAATTAGTACATTCAGTGTAAGAAGAAGCCATTTGCTCACTTACACTGATCAAACACTTAGGCTATTTGTATATCCAAATAGGGGGAGACTGTTGGGTTCAGTGAATACCCAAACCCCTTAAATCTAGGATTTGAATAGAAAATACCTTAAGTGTTTAGAACCTTTAACACTAAGAAGTCACTGAGCGCATAGTCACTCAGTGAGCTATCTTCAGGATACTTAGTACGAGACGAAGAAGAAGTCTCTCCACTCAGTAAGGCGGAACTTAAGGGGTGAAGACTGAGTCAAGAAGAAGATAGTGGATTCAGTGAGTGATGACAATAACTCATTGAATCCCAAAACTCCTCGCCAACTATTATCACTAAAGACAAGACTGAAGGCTGAGAAGACTGAAGAATGGGCGGGACAAAACGGTTATGCTTGAAGCGTATAAGACGGAGTACTTATCTTCAAGAAGTCAACTTTCCCTGAAAGGATCAGTGTCAGTGCTGACAAGCAGAAAGTTGCTTTGTCCCTTACCAAATATAGCCTTTGTAAACAGAGACAAAATACATCAGTATTTTATCTTCTGTAACCTGTCAGTTTGTCCTCTATGATAGAGTTAAAAACCATACTTGTATAAATAGCATAAGAGTTGGAGTGAAAGATTTTAAGCTTGTGCAATCAATTGTGAAAAACATACACAAGCAATCTTTCACTCCTCCAAATATGACTATGTACCTGAGATAGCTCAGTGGTACCTGCATAGTTGTGCTTAGACTTAGCCTAAGCTTCGTGAGGAGTTACACCATACTTGTCATTTCAATCCCAAGTACTATTCCGCAAGTACTTGGGTAATGTATTCTTTTTTATTCGTTTTAACAAAGAATATAGACGTTGAAAATTACTCAGTGTGTTTATCTTGTTAAAACTTATCTTTACTTGCATTACTTCAGTCATGATTCACAATTAGTAGTCTTTAACTGTTTTAAGCTACTTGTTTTCCATAGCAAGTATTTCCCTAGGAGATTTAGACAGACTCGCCAGGAGTCCATGATTGGCATTCTTGTTGTAGGGTGTGAACCTGTCTCTGCCTTTGTACATGTTTTTGGACCCTGCCCATGAAGAGTGCTTTGGAAACTTGCTGTAACTTTCCTTGTTTTCGATCGGTGCCCGGTTCGTGGCTACCTCTTTGGCTTCGATCCAGGTGTATCTCTTCTCCATTAAGCTACTTTATTTTGTTGGAAGGTCAGTGGATAAGAATTCCACCAGACTTCTGTTTTGCAGGCCATGCACGAAACCAGAGATGCCCTGGTCTTCGTGTAGGCCCAGAATATGCAAGGTCTCATTTGTGTATCTTGTAACGAAAGCCCTAGTACTCTTGTTTTCCCTTTGCTTAATATTGTGTACCATCAAATGAGTCATTGTGAACTTCTTCTACTGGCTAATGTGTGACCTAAATTTAGCCTTAAGGTCATCCAAATTCACTATACTACCTGCTTTCTGCCCATTCCACCATATACGAGTGGAGTCTCGCAGGGTATACGTGAACATGTGGCAAGCTACAGGCATAACCCACTTTTGCATCATAATGGCCCCTTCGAACAAATGCAAGAAATTATCTGGATCCCCCTTCCCATCATACGTACCAATGTGTGTAGGAATTTTCAACCCATCAGGCAGAGGGTAGTCCTCTATCCATCTTACAAAGGGTGTTGTGGAACCCACAGGCTCCAAGTAAAGACAATTGTAAGGTGGCATGTAAGTGGGGGCAGCATTGTACGGGTTATGGTTTGGAGGTACTCCGACAGGGTTTTGGTTAACATAAGGAGGGTAAGTGGTAGGCACATAGGATGGTTCCCTACAGGGAACGGAGGGTACACCATGGGTTGCCCGTAGGGCATGCTCCCACAAGGTTGAGGAAAGCTAGGGTTACTAGTCTGCCCATTAAGAGGGGGATAAACCCCATGGGGATAAGATTGGGTCTGAAATGGAGGGTACATACCATGAGGAGGAAGATTTCCTCCCCCATTACTTTGAGGTAGATTGCCTTCTATGCCGGATGCGTGAGAAGGCTGCAACGGAACCCCTAATTTAGTTCTCCCCAGTTGGGCTACCAATAGTGGTGGTAAGTTAACCTCCGTATTCTCCCTTCGATGGCTCCTTCCATTGGAGCCTTCCATTGTCCCTTCTCTTCTAGTCGGAGCCCTCTCCGGAACATCTTCGAAACCCACTGATCTTCCGCTCGGCCTTCAACTTCCAGGAGACCCTACCCTCAGCACTGAGCGTGTAGCCCAGGAGCGGAGGGCCTAGTTTCCATCTCGATCTCTTCGTCATACTCATCACTAGAGTGATCCAACTCCCTTCGCATTTATACGTTCCGAGTCTGCCTCCTGTGAGCCCTTAACAAAGATTCCAGCGCTTCGAGGTTAGCTTCAACAAACGCATGACTGATAACTGTTTCGGGGTTGACTGATGTCGAATCATGGTTATTGGGGTTACTTTAGGATGAGATCGTGTTGTGAAAGTGGACGCGGTTATAGGGGAAGGTTGTTAGGCTCGTTGACTGGGATTGGTGTCAAGGTTGAGAATCCCGGTGGGGGAGTATCTTCTCTTCCTTGATTCATGCAATGAAAGTAGTAAGTGTTATTGACTAGTTATAAGTTTGGAATAACGAGACCAATTGTAGCGGGTCCCACGGATGGCGCCATTGATTGTACAATAAATCGTACGACCAGGCCTTCAATGGTGATCGAAGGGTATGAGGGGTGTTATGCTTGCGCCTAGCCAATCTGCAATAAGAAATAGAAGACACTTCGTTAAGTGATTGCGCAGGGGTTGGACCCTACGAACCACCTTCGGCGTGCGAGTAAGTATATGATATGTGTTGTAAGTAATGTTAAGAGTGTGAAATGCAGTGTTGAATGAACATACCATCAGTAATGACTCGTCCAATCTATTTATAGGTAGAAAAATAGGTTTGGAGAGTGTTTGCACATGTTTCGAATATCATGGGGGCGTCCCATGATTTATGGTAACCGCTAAGGCTTTATCCCCACTCTCTCTGTCTTGGCGGGAAAGGTAAGGAGATAGTGGGAACGTGGGTAAGACCAAGTCAAGTTCTCCTTTGTCTTAGTGTTTCTAAGGTCAGACCCCGAAGGGCTTAGGCCTTCAATTGGCTACTTCCCAACTGGTAACCATGTCAATGATGAATGGTTTTACGTCATCGATGACTTAGGAAAATTGACTTAATCCTTCGTCATGAAGATTCGACTGAGGCCAAAGGGGAGTCCTTCGACCTAATCGTAGGGTACGTCATCATGTATGCTTGATGGAATCACTATATGTATAGGCTTGAGAATGAAGGGTGATAGAAATGAGTATAACTATTTTAAAAGTGTTGCTTGGTTTATATAACATAGGTTTGAATATTAAAATTTATAAAATAAAAACACCGTAAAATTACTGTTGATGGGTCCCATTAACTCATTTTAAGCCAAAATCAAAAAGTAAAAAGTAAAAAGTGAAAAGTTGAAAGTAAAAAGGAAATGTTGAAAACATATATTTCAAAATGAAACTATTAATACATATCGAAAACCGGGTTAACCCGGGACCCTTCAAACCCGGTGGGTCGACCCGTTTTTGACCCAACCCGTCAGGTTGACTCGGTTTAAATTGACCCATTTTTCGACCGAAATGGTTCAACCGGTTGAACCACCCGGGTCGAACAGGATTTCAAAACATTATGTTTAATCCCTAAATATTCAGACTTTTATTATTTTTCGTTTATAACCCATAAACCTTTTTTTTAAACACAAAACGATCTATCACTATAAATCCCGTTGCTATTCACGGGTACTCGTCTAGTTTTTTTAAGAGGAAAAACTTTCACCAACTAAACGCACCCTAAAAGCGCACAAAGACTTATTATAAAAAATTTGCAAGGACCTATTTTGCAAAAGAAACAAATCACAAGGGACTATTTTTACTCAAAAAATCCTTTAACTTGTTTTGCCGGTTAAAAGTTACTAACGTATCATATTAACACGAAATCAAAAAGTACACGTGTCATATTAAAACGAAAATTAATACAGGTATCATATCGGTACATTTGAGAAAGTATGTAGATATTTAATAGCAAAAACCCTTTCAATAACTTCTATATTATACAAAGATATATAATACAGCTTTTCCAACAACATATAACTAATTTCTTCTATATTATACAAAGATACATAATACAGCTTTTCCAACAACATATAATAACTAAAGCTATGGCTTATGAGCTTATTTAAATCATATGAAATACACATACACACTTAACCATATGACATACACGTACACTTATACACACTTAACTATATCATATACATATATCATATACCACAATTTTCGTGTAAGAACAGTACTTCAACATGTTCAAACAGGATAAGATGCCAGCTTAGCAATACCACATAATCCTTCTTCCGCCGAGACATCTCTTGCGATTCTTATATACCCGTTCTCTCCCCACTTCGTACCCCACGAGTTCTTCATGAGCCAATACTTTGTTCCATCTGTCGTGGTACCATACCCGACTGCAGTTATAGCATGGTTAAGCTTAGTTCCACAAGTCCCACTAAAAACACCACCTGAATATAACTGGAAATAATATCCGCCTCCATCAAGAGCAACTGATACAGGTTGTTGCGTGACGGCCTACATCGAAAATTTAAGATTTTAGAGTAAGAACATTAGACTTATTTACTTTTGATCTAATATGTATTTATGTTATAAATTTTACACGTCCTAATATCATTTCTCTCCAGGTTATTTAGTTACCTGCAGCAGGGCGAATTCGTTGTTAGCTGGAACTTTCTCATAACCAGAGATTGTAGCAGCTGGGACGCCTGCTTTCTCGGTGTCACAGACACCTTGTTCTCCGGTGTATGGATAGGCTGATTCCGCACTTAGCCCATTTTGTTGTTGGATGAATTTGAAGGCGTTTTCCATAAAACCACCTCTACAACCGTGATTGCCATTAATGTCACAATCAAGTAGTTCTTGTTCTGATAACGATACTAGTTCTCCAGTTTTGATCTTGTTCAATCCTTCCATTGCTGCCACGGCCGAAAAGGCCCAACAACATCCTGTTTTCAAAACAAAGAAAAACTTCGTAAGTAGAATAGAGATAGCATGATGGATAGTTATACATGTTGCAATGTTGGTACTTGGTAACATGCCAGTACGAGACTAGGAGGCCGTCGAATAATGAGGTGGCATATAGAGATAAGAAGTAGACTCACCGCAGTTGCCTTGGTTCTTAATGGACGTTACTGCCCCTTCTTTTCTCCAATCTACTTCGTCAGAGACTGCACTGACATTTGCATATCGAAAAACACCAGACGCTTCACGTGTGTTTGATTGTTTCTTGTAACCAAGATGGGAAGCACTAAACTCCTCGTTAGTTAAATCAGCAAACTTATTGACCTCAAGTGTATAGCCTTGGTCAAGACCTCCATTGTGTGCTTCTACAAGGGCTACGTTGTTCTTAAATATTTCGAAACGTCTTTGTTTTTCTTTTTCGTCTGCGTAAACACGGCCATGACGAGCCATCCATTGCTCGTGCCTAGCGAGCATGGTTAGGTCATTGAGGGTGCGTGAAGTGGCTTGGAAAGCCAGGACTACTAGTAGGAAAAACATGGCTAAGGTCGATCCCATTAGTTGTGAGTTTGTCATGTTTCAGTGTGTGTTTCTAAGAGAACTAGCTAGTGTGCTAGAATATTGGTGTGGGCTAATATGGCATGCATGGATGTGGTTTTATAGGCGCAGTGTCCTGTAACAACTTTTAGTACCATACTACCATGAAGCATGAAAGATGAATAATATAAAAGTTTATTCTTTTCTTTTCTTTAATTTAGCCGCTCGACCTTTTGGCAGACTGATCCATTGGATTTAAATTTATTATCAAACAGACTCAAACCAGGTAAAGTCCTCCTATTCTATGAGGATGGTGTGATCACTTTAAGATTATTTGCACCTAGCATAAATTGAACTTGATACCTCATACATTTTAGAGTGATAGTCACAAGCCTTTTTGACACTAGGCCACCCTTGAGTGGTTAATAATATAAAAGTTTAAGTTAATTAAAACATGTTAATTTGGGTTAATCCGTTCGATGTTGGACATAAGTTGGACTCGACGTATAGGGTAAAAATGTTTAGTTTTCTTTAACCTAGAAGCATGCATGCATGTTTCACTTTATTCGGATGGAATACCTTTTTACGTCTAAAGAACATAATTTAACTTAACTTAGTCATTGTTTAATATATTTGATAAAACATTTGTGGAATATTTGATAAACCATTAAGGGTTAAATCTGGTTTTTGAATTGATTATCTTTTATAACGATCCTTATTACTATTATTACTATTCGCATTTGAAATCATAAAATTAAAAATGGTTTGGTTAATAACGGTTATATAAGGCGGATAATTACTCGCTTCGTCCTATTTTTGTTATCTACTTTGACTTTGATCAGTGTTTCTTTTTCAACTTTAACCATTAATATATTTATTGTGTTATATAATACTTGATGAAAATTATATCAATGAAACACATTTAAAACCTTCATCAAGTATTATATAACACAAACAAAAATAATTATGGTAAAAGTTGAAGAAAAAAGACCAAAAAATTCAATAGGGGACAATAATTTTAGGACGGAGAAAGTATCTAAAATATAACTAACTTGTTACATTTTCGAGTGCTGTGTAGTTAATTTTTTCTCTCTCTCTCTATATATATCATGCATGTTATTTACATGTTAATAAATCATTTTTTTATATAGTAATGTTTACTTCAAATTTAATCATTTGTTTACCTAAAATTAATAAAAAGTATTCTAAAAACTTTAAAAGTACACTTTAACAAAAAAATTCTCCGTGTATCATATTGTAAATTTAAAACTTGATATGAGTTAGACCGAGAACAAGTTTTAATGAAATACTCGATAATATGTCCACAGTCCTCACGGATCGTGTCAAATAAGCACCCTCAAATTGATTTTAACATATAACCAACGCAAACTATAATAATAAGTTGTACTTGAGAAAACTCTTTACATTGTTTCTTATTTCGGATTTTCAATTTTTATTTTTGGTATGGAAGAAAAGATCATGGTGGTATAAGTTAGTCAATTTATAGAAGGAAAATAAAAACTATAAGTGGAATAGTCAATTAAAGCATTAAAATAGTAGTACCCATGATAGAATGACTTGAAAAGGAAGGAGTGTGATACAAGTCCGAACCCAAAGACCCGCCGGTATGAAGATTGAAGTCATTTGATACCAAGTCATTTAAAGATTTAGGTGTCTTTTGTTTTTTAAAAGAAGCATTTTTCATTTCTATCTTTTCACTTATTTCTTTTTCGGTTGCGCAAAGTTTTCCATTTGTTTTTTCAAACAAAAAAGCTTTATTTCACTTATTTTCTCTTCTAAATTTCATATCTTATCTTTCACTTCTTATCTGTTTCTTTTCAAAAACCTTACATCTCTTTCTCAATATCCGTTTTTATATGTTTTCGTCCGTCTTTATACGTTTTCTTATGATTTCAAACGTTTTTATCCGTTTTCGTCCGTATTTATACGCTTGTGTGTGTTTTTATACGTTTTCGTCCGTTTTCATAAGTTTTCATCCGTTTGTATACGTGTTCGTCCGTTTTTATACAATTTCATATGTTTTTATACGTTTCTTTACGTTGATACTTTTTCGTCCGTTTTTATACGTTTTCATCCATGGTCCTTGATTGACGTTACCGCCCCTTCTTTTCACCAATCTACTTCGTCGGAGACTGCACTAACATTTTCATATTGAAAAACACTGGACGTTTCACGTGGTGCTTGTGATTGTTTCTTGTAACCATGATGGGAAGCGCGGAACTCCTCGTTAGTTAAATCAGCAAACTTATTGACATCAAGTGTGTATAGCCTTTGTCAAGACCTCCATTGTGTGCTTCTACAAGTGCTACGTTGTTCTTAAATATTTCAAAACGTATTTGTTTTTCTTTTTCGTCTGTGTAAACACGACCATGACGAGCCATCTATTGCTCGTGCCTAGCGAGCATGGTTGGGTCATTGAGGGTGCGTGAAGTGGCTTGGAAAGCCAGGACTACTAGCAGGAAAAACATGGCTAAGGTCGATACCATTAGTTGTGAGTTTGTCATGTTTCAGTGTGTGTTTCTAAGAGAACTAGTGTGCTAGAATATTAGTGTGGGCTGATATGGCATGCATGGATGTGGTTTTATAGGCGCAGTGTCCTGTAACTACTTTAGTATAATACTACCATGATGCATGAAAGATGAATAATATAAAAGTTTTTTCTTTTCTTTTCTTTCTTTTAACCGATCGACCTTTTGACCAAATAATCCATTGGGTTTGAACCTATCGTCACACAAACTCAAACCAGACACCCTCGTTTTCTATGAGGATGGCGTGACCACTTTAAGGTTTTTTGCACCTTGCATGAATTGAACTTGATACCTCACACATTTTAAAGTGATAGTCGCATGTAGAGGTGGCAAAAAAACCCAAAACCCATCAAAACGGTTTTTGCCCAAACCGGTTCGGTTCTTACATAAACCGACGGTTCCTACCCGGTTTCCATTTTTCCCGTTAGAACCGGTTTTTCCAAACCGGTTTTAACCGATTTGGAAAAATTGGTTGCAAACAGGTTCTAACGGTAATATGCAATTTTCTATACAGTGGCCAAAATAGATCCGTTGGAGGTCGATAGTTACCGAGCTTCTCTTGTAGAAAAGTTGAGGTTTATTAAGTTTATTAAATAAAAGTTGAAGTTTATTAAGTTTATTGTGTAGAAAACACGAACAAAAAAAACCCCGGAATCGAGCCTCGAAAACGCCCACTGTTAACATTTAGGACTTGTTTTTTGGAACCGGTTCGACCAGTTTTTTGTGAGAACCGGTTTTAAAACCGATCCAGAACCGGTTCTACCAGTCCCAGTTTTTTGTACCCCCAATCCGATAAAGACAGGAACCGGTTCGTTGACTGACTAGGAACCGGAATCGGTTTTTGAAAAAAACCGAGAAATGGCCACCTCTAATCACAGGCCCTTTTCACACTAGGCCACCCTTGAGTGGTTAATAATATTAAGATAATTAAAACATGTTAATTTGGGTTAATCCGTTCGTTGTCGGACATAAATTAGACACGACGTATAGGGTAAAAATGTTTAGTTTTCTTTAACCTAGAAGCATGCATGCATGTTTCACTTTATTCGGAAGGAGTACCTTTTTACATTTAAAGAACATAATTTAACTTAGCTTAGTCATAGTTTAATATATTTGATAAACCATTAGGGTTAAATCTGGTTTTGAATTGATTATCTTTTATTACGATCCATAGTACTATTAGACAAAAGTTCAATGCAGAACAATAATTATCTAAAGATCAAATCAAGAGATCTCAACCATCCATCTATTTTAAATCTAAAGGTCTAGATTAATCCTCATTTTAATATAGTTAATTATTGAAGGATACTTTTGTAATATAAATAACTGTTGATTATACTATTATTTATCACTCTCAAACATCTTCACAAAAACACGATTACGTCACCACACCACAACAACCACTGTTATGTCAAACGAATCCTCCCTTCATGAATCACTCACCACCATCAACCACCACAGTGACGTCATCCGCAACTTCATTCAATTTGTATATAGCTGAAGGGGTTATTGAATTGGCAATTAAGCATAACCCCTTGATTGGTGGAGATGACTTTTAGAGTGGTCAAACCAAGATGAAGTCTGTTCTTGTTGATTTCCTTGTTGGAGCTGGTATCAAGGTGAGTAAAGCCTACTCATTCTATTTGTATGATTTAATATTTGTGTTTCGGTAAAAGGATAAAATAAATAAGAAAATGCAAATTTCAAGATTTTAGTAAACCAACAATAATATAGAGGTTTGGTAACAACCAACATCCATGGTAAGCTACAATGACATGGGAAAGAATGACGGAATGAATCTCTCAGCTCCACAAACATTCTGATGCAAGGAGATCTCCAAAACAAGGTTTTCCACAAACATTCCGATCCCAGCTCGTTGAATTAATCAATTTAAACATCCCACTGTGGTTGGTTGGTAAAAAAAATTGGATTTTATTTTGTTTTGTGATTGGAAGGATGCCAGGTGTTCGATGTAATGCCTATAAGAAATGTGGTTATTTTGTTGCACAAGAATATACACTTTTTAGTTTTAATTTTATTCAGATATGACTTATTCGTACTTTTGCAAAATATATATAAATTAGTGTGTCATATTTAGTTTAGTTTTTGGTTGTTTTTTGTTCTTTCTTGGATCCTTTCTTTTTTAATTATCTTGTTAACTGATGAGGAATGTCATGTATTGTACTCTGTTGTAAAAATCGGTCCAGGCGGCCGATTAATCCCCGCATAATCGCTGATCGCGCAGTAAACGCCTTGATTTATCATAATCGGCATATTTAATCGGACTGGTCAAAGATCGCTTAAAAATCGGTCAACAAACCGATTAATCGAACAAAATCGGTCTAATCGGACAAAATCACGTAAAAAATAAGTCAACAAAATCGCTTAAAAATCAGACAAAACCGCTTAAAAATCGGTCAACAAACCAATTAATTAAAAAAAAAATGGGTCAAATATCGCTTAAAAATGGTCAACAAACCGAGTAATATCTATATTTGACTTTGAACTTTGAATAATTATGTATTATGTTTATAATTGAACACTTGAAATATTTGAACTTTGATGCACTATGCTTATCTCATACATATAATATAATACATTATATAAAGTTACAATTTTTTGCATAAAAATTCTAATCCGATTAATCCCCGATTATTTCCCGCCTAACCGATTAATCGCTAGGCCCTACCCGACCGCCTCACTAGATATTAATCGGTTAGGCAGGAAATAATCGGGGATTAATCGGATTAGAATTTTTATGCACAAAATTGTAATTTTAGATATTGTATTATATGATATGCATGAGATAAGCATAGTGCATCAAAGTTCAAATATTTCAAGTGTTCAATTATAAACATAATACATAATTATTCAAAGTTCAAAGTCAAACATAGATATTACTCGGTTTGTTGACCATTTTTAAGCGAGATTTGACCGATTTTTTTTTCTTCAATCAATCGGTTTGTTGACCGATTTTTAAGCGGTTTTGTTTGCTTTTTAAGTGATTTTGTTGACTTATTTTTACGTGATTTTGTCCGATTAGACCGATTTTGTTCGATTTTGTCCGATTAATCGGTTTGTTGACCGATTTTTAAGCGATCTTTGACCAAACCGATTAAATAGGCCAATTATGATAAATCAAGGCATTTACTGCGCGATCAGCGATTATGCAGGGATTAATCGTCCGCCTGGACCGATTTTTACAACATAGTACAATACATGACATCCCTCCTCAATTAACAAGATAATTAAAAAAGAAAGGATCCAAGAAAAAACAAAAAACAACCAAAAAGTAAATTAAATATGACACACTAATTTATATATTTTTCAAAAGTACCAATAAGTCATATCTGAATAAAATTAAAACTAAAAAGTGTATATTCTAGTGTAACAATATAACCACATTTCTTATAGGCATTACATCGAACACCTAGCATCCTTCCAATCACACAACAAAATAAAATTTAATTTTTTTACCAACCAACCACAGTGGGATGTGTAAATTGATCAATTCAAAGAGTTGGGATCGGAATGTTTGTGGAAAACCTTGTTTTGGAGATCTCCTTGGATCAGAATGTTTGTGGAGCTGAAAGATTCATTCCGTCATTGTTTCCCATGTCATTGTAGGTCACCATGGATGTTGGTTGTTACCAAACCTCTATATTATTGTTGTTTTACTAAAATCTTGAAATTTGCATTTTCTTATTTATTTTATCCTTTTACCGAAACACAAATATTAAATCATACAAATAGAATGAGTAGGCTTTACTCACCTTGATACCAGCTCCAACAAGGAAATCAACAAGAACATACTTCATCTTGGTTTGACCACTCTAAAAGTCATCTCCACCAATCAAGGGGTTATGCTTAATTGCCAATTCAATAACCCCTTCAGCCATATACAAATTGAATGAAGTTGCGGATGACGTCACTGTGGTGGTTGATGATGGTGAGTGATTCATGAAGGAAGGATTCGGTTGACATAACAGTGGTTGTTGTGGTGTGGTGACGTAAGCGTGTTTTTGTGAAGATGTTTGAGAGTGATAAATAACAGTATAATCAACAGTTAATTATATTACAAAAGTACCCTTCAATAATTAACTATATTAAAATGAGGATTAATCCAGACCTTTAGATTTAAAATAGATGTGTTAGGATTCAGAAAATCCATAGTGAAGAGTCGGTCACCCCAACTATTATCTAGCATAAGTTAGCTCGTAGACATATCGTTATTTACGTGTTTATTAGTGTAGTTTAGTTTAGAGTAACACCGTGGAGGAAGGACGGGTCTTTACCCAATGTATGCTTGATCCACAGTCCGACAGGAGGACGTATTTGCTGTAACTATAAATACCCCTTCCATCCTTGGAAGGGGTGGCACTCTCAATCTAATATTTCTTTTTTTGTTGAACTTTCTCTCTCTAGTTTCATCCTCTCATCTCTTCATCTCTCTAAAACCATGGCTTTCTTGTATCATCACCATCCAAGGCCACCCGAATCATCATAACACAATATATGTAAGATCCTACAAATGGTACCAGAGCCAAGGTTTATTGTGTTGTGTTGATTTCTTGTGGTTTTGTTATATGTTTTAAATTGTTTTGGTGCTTATTTTGTGGGCCTGGAATATTTTTTTCCGATTATTATTGTGGAAAACAGTTTTTTTTAACAAGTTTTTGTATCCTCGTTTTTGGTCAAAAGTCACATGTCTATTCAGTGTCATACATCTGGTTTTGTGTCATTTATATGTCCATAACATTTTTTTGTGACTTTTTGTACCATTCCGTGAATGGTTATGTGGTGTTTTGGTCGGATTCTTGTGGTCAATACATGGCACAAAAGAAGTCTTTCTTATGTTGGTTTACGATAAAAATGGGTTAAAAAGAAGCTTTTCTTATGCATTTTTATGGGTTTGCTATGAAGATGGTCGGAAAAAGTGGTCGGAAAACTCATCGGAAAAAGTCAACGCGGGTCAAAACCCTAAACTTACGCCTAAGGAGAATCTACAGAGTTGTTACGCGTAGCTGTGAAGTTACGCGTAAGGAATGGTTACGCGTAAGTTTTTACGCATAAGCCTACGCTTACGCGTAAGAATCTGGTTACGCGTAAGAAACTTACGCATAAGCCATTTTGTTTACGCCTAAGACTTTACGCATAAGCTTAATGACCAGTTTACGCATAAGGGTGCTAAAAGGTTACGCGTAAGAATGTAAAAACCTTATGCGTAAAGAATAAGACTGACCACAACATATACCAAATATCAATTTACATCTCGACCTCAGTACCATTACATCACTGGTCCATATTTTTGTTCAAATAAAAATTAACAAAAAAAAATAATAATAATAAAGAAGCAGTAAACGAGATCTGAAACCATCTCCAACAACCCATCACCACCTCAAATTTATCCTACTCATTCAATCTCAATTTCAACTTCAACAAATCTCATAACTATATACGATTGAACGAGAACTAATCTCATATTCGGTTCCATATTTCTTTAATATTTTAAAGATTTTTAATAGAACCTTTTCCTCATAGATTATTTTTGAAGACCAAGCTTCTTGCTTTAATATCCGAACTATTTTGAGAGTGAACAATACGTGTAGCATCATTCATTCTCTTGGTTCGTTTTCAGAAAACACAAGGACGATATCAATATAAAACAACACAACAAATAATCAAACCTACCCGAGACCCACAAACGGATCTTGAAGAACACTTCTTGATTCGGCTTGTATAGAAAACGTATACATCATGGTATGGTTATTTGTTTGTGGTTGCTTTGATTCTTATGATGTATTATGTGATGAGATTTGGATCTGTTTTTTAGAGATAATCATTTGGTAAAAGTGAAAGAAGGTTGGTAGGTGTTTGTTTATCTCAAAGTTATTTAGGGTTAGGATAACAAATGTGTTGGTAGGGTTGTGTGTGTCTTATACTCCTTTGTATAGCTGGGCCTATATAAACCGTTTACATCTCATGGGTTGCAGTTGGATCTAATATACTACTTGAGTATTGGATCGGGCCGTAGCATACTATATCATGGTTTTCAATTGGAGTTGGGCTCGTGTTTTATTTGAAATGGTCTGGGCGGATGCATGGCATAAAATGGGTGGAATATATAAAGAAATTGATATCCACATTTTTATGTTACATAAATTTTGGACACAATTTCTAATTTATTGGTACAAAGAGTTGATATTTTGGTATGGTATATTTTCACGAAGGATACAAATTCACTGCTTAAGCGAAAAAGTGGAAAATGACTACGGGGTTTGTGTACGGTTTTATTGAAGTGACTTTATCTTCAGATGTGGTCATTACTATTAGCCGATGAATCAATGGAGGTTCAATTTCTGCAATTCCCATGAGATATTCGACACCACAAAATGTCAATGATACTTCACAGTCTAAGCAAAATCTTTCTAAGAATCGTCAGTGTCAGTCATGATTTTTTTTCAAGATGTTTACTTATGACAAGAACTTGTCGTGCAAATAGTCGTACACGTTATGATGCTTCCGAAATTTCGAAACCATCATGGGGGAGAAATGTATACTTTGATGTGTTACGGTCAACCTCCAAGGGGAAGTAGTATATACTACTTGACTTAGTATGGTTTGTGAAGCTGTCTACATTTGGGTATAGAATTGTTCATGGTAGAGAAGAATCGTTGAAGAACCAATGCATGTTCCCCTAAAACAGATATTCACCTAAACCAAAGTTGTCTTAACACATTCAAGCTGACATTGTTTACGGTTTTTGTCTTGATTTTGTAAAATCCCGCGAAAGAAATTGTTTCTCGGTTTAAATCATAGACTTGTAAAATCCCGTAACAATGGAAACATCCTGGTAAAAGTAATGAGCATTTCCGGATCTATCTTGCGGTTTATTCTTGGTCTTGTAAAATCCCGCAAAAGAAACTATTTCTCGGTTTAAACCATAGAATTGTAAAATCCCGTGATGATGGAACCATCCTGGAGAGAGGAAAGTGTATTTTGGGATCTTATCTGATGCTGGTGCTACGGTTTCTACTTCGAAGAAAGGATAAAATGGTGTACTTCATGAATTGGATGTGTGTTTGGATATTCGTCATGGCAGTTTGGTTACTACATGGTTTTACGGGGTTATGTGCTTCCAACCATGGTCAGGATGAAACCATTATCATAGTTCACTTAAAACGTTAAAGGAGGCTAGATTTGAGTTTTAATCGGAAGATGTGACAACGGCGTTATTTCAGTATTATTTATTTGAGGTTGAAGTGAAATATCACGGGCGAGTGTACTTAGTATCTGAAGGTATCGGGGATGGTTGGATGAAGATTCTTCGAGATCCTTGTTCGAGCTTTTTCAAAAAACGAAGACTTGGAAATCTAGTTATTTTTGGGTTACTTTTCCTTTTCTTTTACCACTTGGGGGAATTGGGCTCATACCACCACAAAATAACTATCACTTTAAGGAGTTACGTTGTAGTTCTCAGTGTCACATTCAATTGTGGATTTTCTAGAGGTAATGTACGTCTTATACTTGATGGTTGGTTGGTCGAAGAGTATAGAGTACATAGAGAGTACTTAGAGATGCTAATGGAAATCGGCACCGCTCTTTGTTACATATGTGCAAGTTTAAGTCACAAGTTCGGGGTAGTTTACTTCAGGGTCAAATTCATCATACTGGGTTTTCTCCATCAGCTGTCACAACAAAGAGCCTACTGAATGATAATGGGGTTGATTACAAGTTTTCCAAGAGAGTTGAAAAGAGAGAGATTATGACGTATGAACACATCAGTTCATGCCTCGTACTCTAAAGAAAAGAAAAATGTACGCTTCAGTGCGCTTTATCTTCTGAAGAAGAGAAATCTTCTTATTATGACCATTCTCATCGTCATGCTTCATACTTTTTCCATGCGCTTCAGTCATCAAGTGAACCGGGCTACCACTGATTGTTTTCTCATTCCACTTGCTCGATTATAATGAAGATGGCGACATCATGTGCTTATTTTGCGGGAGAAAAGTGTGAATAGAACATTCGGATGATTTTCACTTATTTAGTCAAGAATGGCAACTTCGTCTGCAATTCTTGAGGGGGAGAAGAAGTATGATAATTCTGCATGTTGAATTATTTCTGAGAATATATGGTCATACGGCTCCTAACTCATGTAAGAACTGAGCTTCTTCTTATCAGGTCATCTTTACATGGAGTTTCTTCTAAGAGCCGTTGGTTGACATCTTCACTCGGATTGATGAGTTTATCGACAAAGTGCTTCCGGTTAATGCTTCACGTATACATCAACATGATGATTCCGAACAATCTATCTGTTCTTGTTTGATGTGATTGGTAGTTTGGTGTTACCATCTTGTGTGTTCGTTGCGGCCTGATTGCTGATTTCCTTGATGAACATCTTTCTGTTCTTGTTTGATTGGGAGGGATTTTAGTTAAGGGGATTTGCAAGATGTAAGCTAATTGGGATGCTTTTTGGTGCGAGTTGAAGATGTTAACACTCTATTCCCCATTCGGACAATCTTGAAGAAGGTCGAGTCTACAGTCTGTTCTACACTTTCTGCTGCATGTTAGAAGACTAAAGACGAGTTGCATTTGATTATCCAAAGACTTCTTCATATTCCGGGCATTGTCAGTTTAGGGGAGCGCACAAATTGGGGGAGGGTGAAATGTCGAATTTAATCACCAATTAGACTTGCTCACATTCTACTTCAGCAAGTTGATTCTCACAAAGAGTTCAAGTGTTCTTCTCAACAAATTTCTTGGATACGGGCTTATAATGTGTTGCTGATTCTGAAGTGTCAAAACCAGCAAGGGGGAAGGAGACACATATCTAAACGCGAGTAAACTTGATGAACTTAATACTTTAAGTAATTGAAGATATCCCGGGAAGACAAATGTTATTACCGCAGAGAAACTCAAGGTTTGACTCATGGCGAGTAAAACTTGATGAACTTAATTCTTCTAAGTGATTGAAGATATCCCGGGAAAACAAATGTCATGACCGCAGAGAAACTCAAGGTTTTACTCATCAAGGCGTTTAGTGTTCTTATTCCAACTATGTGGGGGAAGTGATGGAAGAGTTAGTTTCTGAAGATGAAAGAGGTACACAAGTGTGTGATGATTTTGATGTTATCACAATCATCTGGGGAGAGAGATTGAGTACATTGAGGACGCTCAGTTGTTTCATTTGAGTGCTTAATCAGTGATTCAGAGATATAATCACTTATTCCGGAGTTGAAATCCGCAAAGATAGTCCTCCGCAGAGATAATCAGTGATTCGGTCTGCTTCTTCAATGTTATCGGTTATTCTCTCTTTGGGCATTTGGGTACTTCAGGTTCTTGAGCTTCATACACTTTCTTCAGGGGAGCGAAAAGTATACATCGGGGTTATTCTTTGGCTATTGGACTTAATCTGATACTTTGATGGTATAAGTTTCTTTGTCTTTGGGTATGTGTATTCGGGTTCGTGAGCTCTAGTCTAAGAGATTGACTGCATCAATTCAACTACTCGGGGAAGTGGTCTCTTGACACCTTTTGGAATGGATTGCGTCAGACTTCAGTGGAATGAAATTTGAGAAGAGTTATTTATACGTGGGATGATACGTTGCTGCTGTTCTTGTTGATGATATAACCCCGAACGAAGAATCTAGATTATCGGTCTTAAAAGGAGCAGCGGGATTTATGATAATGGTGTGCTTCTTTGTGCACCTGGATGAGGCAAGCTTGAAATAGAGCTTCGAATCTGCTCTTACATCTAATGGATTTTCGGTTTGGGGTGAACCTGCCAAAGTCTCACTTTCAAGTGGCTCAATTTCTCTCTTCGATTCAAGAGTCTTGGAAGCTTTGGTGGTGAATGTTTTAGAGATGATGACTTCTATATTCTACAACGGGGCTGCTCGATATCCTTATCTCGGTACTCGTATCATCATCTTCTTTAACTATATCATCTACTCTATCTTTGTATATATTTATCTGAAAAACAAAATACAAAAATATAAAACCAGCAAAAAGAAAATAGAAAAATATAAAACCATCAAAAACCCATAAAAATCAGAAAATTTGGAAAATACCAAAAATATGTTTTATTCTAGACATGTCTTCTGGTATCGATAACATCTATGGTCCTAGAAATGTCATTCAATAATGGCACGGGACCATAGATGAAGTTCGAGCAGGAGGTGTAAATATTCTTTTCAAAACATGTCACAAACTATGGCTTACAGTTATTTCAGACTGTAACCCGGGCTTCAAAACTATGGTTTGTTATTATTTCAGATAGCAACCCGCTCTTCAAGGAAGGAAAGTGCTGCGCTAAACCAATTTTCAAATAATTCGTGCACTTATCCTAAAACAAAATGAGGAAAGTATGTCGAATGACTGCTGTTCCCACACAAATATTTTTCCTTAAAAAAATCTTCAGAAAAATATTTGTTTTAAAAAAATGGTGGTAAATGAGTTGCTTTAAAAACAATCAGTTTCAGAGTTTTTATTAAATTTGCAAACTCAATCAATGACTTCAGCGCTTTTAAACTTTTCAAAAAAAAAATGAGTCATTGATTGAGGGGGAGAATGTTTTCAAATTTACATCATCTAACGGACTTTCTTAATCATCCTACGTGCTTATCTGTAAAATATAATTGCCTATGTTGAAGGACTAGGTTTCTAGGATGTGATTGTTAGGATTAGATGATTATAGTTTGATGAACACATTATTCCCATGCCATATATGAATTGATTGATATGTTGGATTGACTTTTATTAGTCGATTATTGTTTGGGTGATGTCGACCACCATATATCTGTATGTGTGTTCACTAACGTATGCATGTATATTAGTATATAAGAATGTTCCCGATCCGGATCCCACAATTGAATACGATTGGATGCCGAAAGGAAAGGGTAACTATTTCTTGGGTTGACAAATGAAGAAACGGAGCTTAATTGGACTTCTATGGAGACTTGGCATAAATGCAACGTAAGAGGTCTTACTGCATCAGCAGATGGTTTTCTTCTAAGTGATTGAAGAAACGGAGCTTAATTTGACCTCAGTTGGCATTCAAAATGCAACGTAAGAAGAAGTCTCACTGCATCAGCAGATGGTTTTTCTTCCAAACCCTATAGCAACAACAACGGAAGCTTCTCAACCACTAACGTATCTTTGTGCAGGATAACATTTTTTAAACAATATTGTTTTGAAAAATGGAAAAATATTGGTTTTGAAAATTAATTGGACTTAATTTTGAAAATCACCGGACTTCATTTTTATCAAAACCTAAGTCACTCAATCAACGACTACGGTCCTCGATTGGGGGGGAGAGTGATTTAATTTAAAGTATTTTCAAACCATATTTCATCAATCAAGTCCGTTTGTATGTTAAAAAGTGGTGATCTAAAGATTTAATGTTATGTCATGGTATGATTTTCCTTTAGAATCAAGATCTTTCAAAATGAAATTTTTTCTGTTCTTGTATGATTGTGAAATTGTTTTATTTTACTTAAAGGTCTTTTAAAACAATCATACCTGACACTAACAATCTTTAATGTCTAAATCTGTTCCTTATCTATCATTTTTCAAAATTAAATCTTGCCACGTTTTTCCCTAAATTCTTCTAAATGATTTAAATCAGATGGGATCACAAATCTCAAATGGTTTGATATTTTTGATCGGGGGAGAGATCGTGATTTAAATCTCAAATATGTTTTAATGGAATTGGTTTTAGTCCTTCAAAGGCACTCCTGCCTCCATGTGCCAAACGACTTGAAATACACAATGCACATGTTGAGGAGGAGGATTTATCCAAAAACATGATGAGTATTTAAACCTGGCCACATATTCTCCAATGCTTTATAAACCTTATTAAATCACTTGGGATCCAAAATCTCAAAGGGTTTGATATTTTTGATCGGGGGAGAATTTGTGATTTAATAATGAAATTTGATATAAAATGATCGTTTTGATTTAAAGTGCAAGTTCTCTCTAATATGTGCCAAACTCTTTCATTTATTGATGCACATATTGAGGGGGAGCGAATGGTTTCTTAATGGCTTGTGTGATCGTAAAAGTGCTTCAAATGAACTCTTGCCTCTATGTGATAAAATGATTTAAAATATCCTATGCACATATTGAGGGGGAGAATTTACCAAAGAAAATCAAAAGGCTTTTTCTAAGGAAATTGTGATCAAGAAATTATTTCAAAGAAATTATTTCAAAGAACTCTTGCCTCCATGTGCTAAACAATTTTAAATCATATGCACATATTGAGGGGGAGCATTTCTAAATGATCAAAACTATTAAGGTACAAAATGCTTTGATTTTATATCACAAGTACCTTGATTGTTTTTCAAAATGATTTTTCAATTGGTTTCAAGGAAGAATGAACTGTACCAAAAGACTGACCTTTTACTTTATGCATGGAGTTATAAGGATGGTGAGGTTAGGTATTCGTTCCCACGATCCGCCACAACCGGAGGAATCTACCCAGGGACAATCCACTAGATAGTGTAGAGTCCTTAGGTATATTGAAAAAAGGAGAAAAGTGAGATATGGGAAGAGTGCGGACTGAGACAGAGCTAGTACTAGAATAAACCCAACAAGGTTCTAGTTATGAAGTCTCGATAAGCACTGAAGGAGTTGAAGAATGAAAAAGAATTGAATGTGAAAAGGGTGAAAAGAAATAGCCCTCCAATAATTCAACCTTAGGGCAGACACCGGGTTCAATACATATGCTACTGGTGGTTACTAAGGTAACACTGGTATTGAAGACAAGACGTCATGGACCCAGTGACGCACTGCACTACAACTTCCCAAGCTACTCAAGTTCCTCTTAAAAGGGCTTGTTTCATTCTCACGGGGAACCTACATAATCTATCGACTTTCTATTAGAGATTGTTGATATTGAAGAAGGAGACCCTCTCCTTAGTCTCCGGCATAGGAACCAAATGTGCACAATCGAGTCTAGAGCCAAGAGATCATCCACAATATCTCATTAGGACACAAAATTAATGAAGACTTGCTGTTTCACACAATGTGGAAAGTAAGAATATATTAAGAGTCCTACGCATTATCCTTGTGGTATTGCCAGAACATCCGAGTGATATGTTAAATATTCACGATGAAGATGAAAATCCTTCTAGAGCCAACATCAAACAAGCTCTTGGTGGGTGACATGTGAGATCTTGCAAAAGATCAAGCTTGTGACAACTGGATAGAAACGATGGGGCGATTCATTCTTGAATCAACCTTGGTCCAGGAAATGAATTGACGGATACCTTTGAAAAACCGGTCATTGTGCTTAAAAGTTCTTTTCCATAGCACATCGACTGTGTATTAATGTTTCAAAATTAAAGGGTATTTATGATTGATAATTGATTTTCCATAAAACCTTCATTGTATTGCAAAACACTTTCTATTATTTATGAAATACACGATTGTTTTCAAATCAGTTTTCATCAATCAGTGAATCTCAATTCGCTGGTTCACACACTCCGTGTTGTCTTCTTTGAGACGTTCCGGTTGAGAACAGCTAGAGCAGCTGCGAAACCCTGTCAAGGAGATTCTTCGGAATTATACCTGATCACAGGCAGTACTTGTACTGATCAACGGGGAACCGTGGGCCGTGTACCTCAATTCAACGAAAGTGGTCAAAGACACTTTCGTGTGTTTTATTGCTAACTGTTGTTTGCAGGTACATTTGGACGGTTGTAGCTGATCGATATTGAGAAGTTAATTCATAGCCTCATGCTCACAGCATCCACACTTAATTAAAGAAATCATGACAAGTGCTAATATACATGATAGATGCAAATATCATGAACCAGTAAAGCTTCCGCTACTCTGATGAAAAGATGTCATGATCCAGAAAGTGTGAGCATGTCGGTCCGAAAGTCACAACTTCGCATGATGATAACACAACAAAGGGTGATCCAGAGATTTACTGTGGCTGATGATCTCAATGAAAGCTCGAAGATCATCATGATGTGGATCAGTTCAAAGACCTCCACTGAAAGTACAAAACTATGCGGACTATGAAGAGTCACTGCTAAAGCACAAAGATTACGAAAGTGAAGAATTGAAGTCTACGAGCTTGGAACTAAAGACAAAGAAAGAATGCTAAGATGCAAAATGTATTTCATGGGGTGACCTTAGGGGGAGATTGTTAGGATTCAGAAAATCCATAGTGAAGAGTCGGTCACCCCAACTATTATCTAGCATAAGTTAGCTCGTAGACATATCGTTATTTACATGTTTATTAGTGTAGTTTAGTTTAGAGTAACACCGTGGAGGAAGGACGGGTCTTTACCCATTGTATGCCTGATCCACAGTCCGACAGGAGGACGTATTTGCTGTAACTATAAATACCCCTTCCATCCTTGGAAGGGGTGGCACTCTCAATCTAATCTTTCTTTTTTTTGTTGAACTTTCGCTCTCTAGTTTCATCCTCTAATCTCTTCATCTCTCTAAAACCATGGCTTTCTTGTATCATCACCATCCAAGGCTACCCGAATCATCATAACACAATATATGTAAGATCCTACAAGATGGATGGTTGAGATCTCTTGATTTGATTTTTAGATAATTATTGTTCTGCATTGGACTTTTGTCATAGGTGGAATAGTCAATTAAAGCATCAAAATAGTAGTACCCATGTAACAATGAAATAGAGTGATACACGCCCGAACCCAAAGACCCGCCAGTATGAAAACTAAAGTCGTTTAATATCAAGTGCCTTAGAATACTTAGGTGTCGTTTGTTTTCTAAAAGAAGCATTTTTTCACCTCTTTTTCATTTATCTCCTCTTCAGCCGCGCAGATCTTTTCATTTATTTTTTTAGACAAAAGAGCTTTATTTCATTTGTTTTTATTTTATTTCAAACATTATATTTCACGTCTTATCTCTTCATTTCACAAACCATACATCTAATTCTCAATATACGTTTTTATACGTTTTCTTCCGTTTTTACACGTTTTATACATTTTTATCCGTTTTCGTCCGTTTTTATCAGTTTTTATACGACTTCGTCTATTTTTATACGATTTTGTCCATTTTTATTCGTTCATACGTTGTATCCATTTTTATACATTACATCTATTTTTATACGTTTTCATCTATTTTTATACGTTTTCATTCATTTTTATACGTTTTCTTACAATTTTTTCTGATTTTATCTTTTTTCATCCGTTTTTATATGTTTTGTCAGTTTTTATACGTTCTCATCCATTTTTATATTTTTTCGTTCTTTTCTTTTTTATACGTTTTTATCCGCTTTTATCCCATCTGTTTTTATACGTTTTTTGTCGTCTTATACGTTTATAAACATTTTCGTTCGTTTTATACGTTTTCTTATGTTTTCATACGTTTGTATCCGTTGTTATCTGCTTTTATCCATTTTTGTACGCTTTCGTCCGTTTTTATATGTTTTCATCCATTTCATACGTTTTCGTTCATTTTTATACGTTTTTATGCGTTTTTATTCGCTTTTATCCATTTTTATATGTTTTCATCCGTTTTCATACGTTTTTATCCATTTTCAACCATTTTTCTTACATTTTCATACGGTTTTATCCGTTTTTGTATGTTCTTGTACGGTTTTGTACATTTTTAAACATTTTTGTACTTTTTATACGTTTTTGTACATTTTAAGTGTTTTTATTCGTTATTTGCCAGTTTTATATCTTTTCATACATTCAAAAATGTAAGAAAACGTACAAAAACGGACAAACATATAAAAACTTATGAAAACGTAAGAAAACATATAAAAACAGCCGAAAATGTATAAACCGGACGAAAACACATAAAAATGGACAAAAACGTATAAAATACGGACAAAAACATATACGATTGGATGAAAACGTATAAAAATAGATTAAAACGAATAAATACTTATGAAAACATTAGAAAAATGAACGAAAGCCTATAAAAATGTATGAAAACGTACAAAAACGGACGAAAACATATAAAAACAGATAAAACAGGATTAAACTTAAGAAAACGTACAAAAACATATGAAAACTTGTAAAAATGGACAGTATGAAAATAGACAAAAACGTATGAAAACGTATAAAAACGGACGAAAACGGATGAATACGTATAAAACGGATGAAAACGTATAAAAACGTCTAAAATGGATGAAAAAGTATAAAACGGCCGATAACTTATCTTTGATACTCTGTAGTTTAAGTGATTACTTGTTTCACACCCAACATTTTAGTAATCACTAGTGAAAAAAAATACTTCAATAGCACAAAGAATAAACGGTCTTCTTTCATGCAGATGAAGACTTTAGATACACCTCTTCTTCTGCAGACGTGGTTTGCAGATGAAGAGGTAAAATTTATGAAAAAACAAACGACACCTTAGTCATTTAGTTCTCTTATTTTACACATGCATATTTGAATAATTCCACGTTGCCATGCATGTTAATAGCCTTTGCAGCAGTTTAGGAGGAAGTGGCTAGTTACTAGTAATTTACCCATGTCTATGTTTTATTCATAAAGTTTAGGATAGCATTACTGCATTTGTTTATCTATTTAAGTTGTAATTTACTTTGACTTAAAAGAAGAGAAGAATAAAAATGAGAAATTAGTTCAAGTGTAGATTTTTATTTAGTTGTTAAAGTTTAGTTATTGTCTAAGGAGAGTGATCATCTCAAATTGATCTTCAATCAATGGTGTTTTGATTCCTACGTATTATGCCTCCATCAATCGAAGAGTCCATTGCCTTTTGGGATCGTATAATTTATGTTGTTTGATGATTCGATTGGTGTAGGGAGATGATTAAACAAGTGTGCCATGTTTAGAGAGTGAAAGAGATGAGAGAAAGTTCTCGAGAGAGAAAGTAAAACACAAAATGCAAGGTTAGATTAAGAAGCTTCACCCCTTCCAAGGATGGAAGGGGTATTTATAGTTGCAGATTACACGCCCTCCTGTCGGGCTGTGGATCAGGCATACAGTGGGTAAAGACCCGTCCTTCCTCCATGATGTTACTCTAAACTAATTAACTAACTAATAACTAGCTAATAAATACTAAATAACGTAAAGTCTACGATATGTCTATGAGCTAACTTATGCTAGATTATATTTGGGGTGACCGACACTTCATTATGGAATTTCTAATTCCTAACAATCTCCCCCTAAGGGAGGTCACCCCATGTTTTACATTTCGAATTCTAGCATGCTATTTTATCTTCAGTCTTGAGCTCGTAGACTTTAATTCTTTAATTTCCGCATTCTTTGTGCTTGAGCAGTGATTCTTCAAAGTCCGACTGCTTTGTACTTTAAGTGGAGGTCTTTGAACTGATCCACATCTTGATGATCTTCAAGCTTTCTTTGAGATCATCAGCCACAGTAAATCTTTGGATCACCCTTTGTTGTGTTGCCTTCATGTGATGTTGTGACTTAAGGACCGACATGCTCACACTTTTTGGATCATGACATCTTTTCATCAGAGTAGCGGAAGCTTTACTGGTTCATGATATTTGCAGCTATCAGAGCCAGGTTATGTAGATATGCACTTGTCATGATGTTCTTCAATTAAGTGTGGATGCTGTGAGCATGCGACTATGAATTGACTTCTCAATATCGATCAGCTGCAACCGTCCAAATGTACCTACAAAAAACAGTTAGCAATAAAACACACGAAAGTGTCTTTGATCACTTTCGTTGAATTGAGGTACACAGCCTATGGTTCCCCGTTGATCAGTACAAGTATTGCCTGTGATCAGGTATAATTCCGAAGAATCTCCTTGATAGGGTTTCGAAAATGTTCTAGTTGTTCTCAAACCGGAACGTCTCAAAAAAGACAACACGGAGTGAGTGAACCAGCGAATTGAGATTCACTGATTGATGAAAAATTGATTTGAAAATAATCGCGTATTGCTCGAAGAAAGATTTTTGCAATACGACGAAGGTTTTATGAAAAAGATCAATTTTCAATCAGAAATACTTTTTGTATTTGAAAAAGAATACACATTCGATGTGCTAGAGAAAAGAAGAGATTTGCACATCGAACGGTTTTTCCAAAAGTATTTCTTCAATCAGAGATACTTTTTGTGTTTGAAAATGAATACACATTCGATGTGCTAGAGAAAAGAAGAGATTTGCACATCGAACGGTTTTTCCAAAAGTATTCGTCAATTCATTTCCTGGACCAAGGTTGATTCGAGAATGAATCGCCCCATTGTTTCTATCCAGTTGTCACAAGCTTGATCTTTAGAAAAGATCTCACATGTCACCCACCAAGAGCTTGTTTGATGTTGGCTCTAGAAGGATTTCCATCTTCATTGTGAATACTTTACATATCACTCGGATGTTCTGGCAATACCACAAGGATAATGTGTATGACTCTTAATATATACTTACTTTCCACATTATGTGAAATAGTAAGTCTTCATTAATTTTGTGTTCTAATGAGATATTGTGGATGATCTCTTGGCTCTAGACTCAATAGTGCACATTTGGTTCCTATGTCGGAGACTAGGGAGAGGGTCTCCTTCTTCAATATTAAAAATCTCTAAGACAAAGTCGATAGATTATGTAGGTTCTCTGTGAGAATGAAACAAGTCCTTTTAAGAGGAACTTGAGTAGCTTGGGAAGTTTAGTGTAGTGCGTCACTGGGTTCATGGCGTCTTGTCTTCAATACTGGCTTTACCTTAGTAACCACCAGTAGCATATGTATTGAACCCGGTTTCTGCCCTAAGGTTGAATTAATGGAGGACTATTTCTTTTCACCCTTTTCTCATTTCGTTTCTTTTTCATTCTCCAACCCCTTCAATCTTCAACCCCTTCAGTGCTTAGCGAGACTTCATTACTAGAACCTTGTTGGGTTTATTCCAGTTCTAGCTCTGTCTCAGTCGGCACTCTTCCCATATTCTCATTTTTCTCCTTTTTTCATCATACCTAAGGACTTCTACACTATCTAGTAGATTGTCCCTTGGTAGATCCCTCCTGCTCTGGCTGGATCGTGAGAATGAATACCTAACCTAACCATCCTTATAACACCATGCATAAAGTAAATTGGTCGGTCTTTTGGTATTGTTCTTTTCTTCTTGAAACCAATTGAAAAATCATTTTGAAAAATCAATCAAGGTACTTGTGATATAAAATCAAAAAAAATTGTATCTTAATTGTTTTGATCATTTAGAAATGCTCCCTCTCAACATGTGCACATGATTTTGACATTGTTTAGCACATGGAGGCAAGAGTTTTTTGAAATAATTTCTTGATCACAAGTTCCGTGGAAAAAGCCATTTGATTTTCTTGGTAAATTCTCCCCCTCAAAATGTGCGTTGGTTATTTGAAATTATTTAACACATAGAGGAAAGAGGTTTTTGAAGAACTTCCATGATTGCCAATAGAAACCATTCGCTCCCCCTCAATATGTGCATCGATATACGAAGGAGTTTAGCACATATTAGAGAGAACTTGCACTTTGAATCAAAACAATCATCTTTTATCAGATTTCATATTTAAATCATATTTTCTCCCCCGATCAAAAATATCAAATCCTTTGAGATTTTGGATCCCAAGTGATTTAAATAGTTTTAGAAAACTTGGGAGAAAATATGACTGGTTTAAATTCTCTTCTGGTTTTTGGTTAAATGCTCCTCCTCAAACATGTGCATCATATATTTGAAATTGTTTGGCACATGAAGGAATGAGTGCTTTTGAAACAATCACCCTTTAAAACTGATTTGAGATTTAAATCACGATCTCTCCCCCGATCAAAATTTTCAAACCAATTGAGATTTGTGATCCCAATTGATTTAAATCATTTAGAAAATTTTGGGGAAAGACGTGACAAGATTTAATTTTGAAATTAACTGATAAGGATCAATTTTAGATATTAAAGATTGTTACTGTCAGGTATGATAGTTTTTAAGAGATCTTTAAGTAAAATAAAACAATTTCACAATCAAACAAGAACAGAAAAAATTTCATTTTGAAAGAAGTTTTACAGAAAATCATACCATGACATAACATTAAATCTTTAGATCACCACTTGTTTTTGTACAAAACGAACTTGATAGATGAAATATCGTTTGATAATATTTAATTTATTTGAAATCACTCTCCCCCTCAATCGATGACCGTAGTCGTTGATTGAGTGACTTAAGATTTGATAAAATGAAGTCCGGTTGATTTCCAAAATTTAAGTCCAGTTTATTTTCAAAACAATATTTTTCCATTTTCAAAATAACATTTTCAAAATTGTTTTAAGAAAAATGGTATCATCCACTACTTTTTCCTGCACAAAGATACGTTAGGTGGTTGAGCTGCTTTTGTTGTTGTAGCTGTAGGGCAGGAAGAAAACCATCTGCAAATGCAGTGAGACCTCTTAAGTTGCATCTATCGTGCCAACTCTCCATGGAGATCCAATTAAGCTCCGTTTCTTCTTTTGTCGACCCAAGATATAGTTACCCTTTCCTCTAATCTTATATGCCATGATATCTGCATAAGTTAGTAGAAACAGATAGACATATATGGTGGTCGACAACACCCAAACAGCAATCGACTAATAAAAGTCAATCCAACATATCAATAAGATCCTAAAAGGCATGGGAATAATGTGTTTATCAAACTATATTCATCTAATCCTAACAATCATATCCTAGATTCAGTTAAGTACGTAGGATGATTATATAATCTCGTTAGATGATATAGATTTGAAAACATTCTCCCCCTCAATCAATGACTCATTCTATCAAAAGTTCTAAATAAGCTGAAGTCATTGATTGGGTTTTGCAAATTTATGAAAACTTGATTCTGATTGATTTTCAAGCAACTCATTTACCACCATTTTGTTAAAACAAATATTTTTCTGAAGAATTTTAGAAGGAAAAATATTTGAGTAGGAACAGCAGTCCTTTGACATACTTTCCTCATTTTGTTTTAGGATAAGTGCTCGATAATTTTGAAAATTGGTTTAGCGCAGCACTTTCCTTCTTTGAAGACCGAGTTGCTATCTGAAATAATAGCAAACCATAGTTTAAGCACGGGTTACAGTCTGAAATAACTGCAAGCGATAGTTTTAGACATGTTTTGAAAAACAATATTTACACCTCCTACTCGAACTTCATCTATGGTCCCGTGCCATTATTGAATGACATTTCTAAGACCGTAGATGTTATCGATACCAGTAGACATGTCTTTAGAAAACACACTTTTGGTCTTTTTCAAATTTTCTGATTTTTTATGGATTTTTGTTGGTTTTATAATTTTCTATTTTCTTTTTGTTGGTTTTATATTTTTGTATTTGGTTTTTGATAAATATGTACAAAGATAGAATAGATGATATAGTTTAAGAAGATGATGATGCGAGTACTGAGATAAGGATATTGAACAGCCCCGTTGTAGAAGATAGAAATCGTCATCTCTTAAACATCCACCACCAAAGCTTCCGAGGCTCTTGAAAAGAAGGAATTGAGCCTTTAAGAATGCGAGACTTTGGCAGCTTCCCCCCAAACCGAAAATCCTTTTGTTGAGCAGATTCGAAGCTCTATTTCAAGCTTGCTTTAGCCAGGTGCACAAAGAAGCACACCATTATCATCGATCTTGCTTCTCCTTTTAAGAATGATCTTTGTGATTCTTCATTCGGGGTTATATCATCAAGATAGAAGAATAGCAATGTATCATCCCACATTTAAATAATATTCTCAAATTCCTTTTCTACTGAAGTCTGAAGCGATCCATACCAAAAAGTTTTCAAGAGACCACTTCCCCCAAGTGGATGAATTGATGCAGTTAGTCTCTTAGACTAGAGCTCACGAACCCGAATACACATATACCCAAAGACAGAGAAACTTATACCATCGAAGTAGCAGATTAAGTCCGATAGCCAAAGCATAACCCCGATGTATACTTTTCTCTCCTCTGAAGAAAGTGTATGAAGCTCAAGAACCCGAAGTACCCGAATGCCCAAAGAGAGAATAACCGATAACATTGAAGAAGCAGGCCGAATCACTGATTATCTCTGCGGATGTCAACTCCGGAATAAGTGATTATATCTCTAAATCACTGATTAAGCACTCAAGTGAAACAGTTGAGCGTCCCCAATGTACACAATCTCTCTCCCCTGATGATTGCGATAGCGTCGAAATCATCACACACTTGTGTACCTCTTTTATCACCAGAAACTAACTCTTCCATCTCTTCCCCCACATATTTGGAATAAGAACACTAAACGCCATGAGTCAAACCTTGAGTTTCTCTGCGGTAATGACATTAGTCTTCGCGGGATATCTTCAATCACTTAGAAGTATTAAGTTTATCAAGTTTACTCGCGTTTAGATGCGTGTCTCCTTCCCCCTTGCTGGTTTTGATACTTCAGAATCAGCAACACATTCAAAGCCTATATACTAGAAATCTTGTGAGAAGACCATTTGAAGTCTTGTGAGAATCAACTTGCTGAAGAATATTGTGAGCAAATCTAATTGGGGATTAAATTTGACATTTCACTCTCCCCCAATTAGTGCTCTCCCCTATACTGACAATGCTAGGAATATGAAGAAGTCTTTGGATAATCAAATGCAACTCGTCTTTAGTCTTCTAACATGCAGCAGAAAATGTAGAACAGACTGTAGACTCGACATTCTTCAAGATTGTCCGTTAGGGTAATAGAATGTTAACATCTTCAACTCACCAAATGCACTCCCGTTAACTTACATATAGCAAATCCCCTTAACTAAAATCCCTCCCAATCAAACAAGAACAGAAAGATGTTCATAAAGGAAATCAGCCCGCAACTGGAAGCACTTTGTCGTTAATCATATCAGCCCATGTGAAGATGTCAACCAACGGCTCTTAGAAGAAACACCATGTAAAGATGACCCGATAAGAAGAAGCTCGGTTCTTACATGAGTTAGGAGCCGTTTGACCATTTATTCTCATATATCAATCAACATGCAGAACATTCACACTTCTTCTCCCCTCAAGAATTGCATACGGAGATGCCATTCTTGATTAAACAAGTGAATATCTTTAAAATGTAGTCTAGTTTCTTCACACTTCTTCCCCTCAAAGGTTGCAATGATGTCGCCATCGTCAAATTTAATTGAGCAAGTGGAATAAGATTACTAGTAACGGTAGTTCGGTTCACTTGATGATTGAACGCGCATGGAAAAAGTATGAAGCATGTTGATGAGAATGGTCATAAATAAGAAGATTTCTTTTCTTCCAAAGATAATGCGCACTGAAGTGTACACATTTCTTTTCTTTGAGGAACAAGGCTTGAACTGTTGTGTTCAAACATCATAATCTCTCTCTTTTCAGCATCTCTTGGCAAAACTTGTAATCAACCCCATTATCATTTAGTAGGCTCTTTGTCGTGACAGTCGATGGAGAAAACTCAATATGATGAATTTGACCTTGAAGTAAACTAACATGAACTCGTGACTTAAACTTGCATATATGTAACAAAGAGCGGTGCCGAGAGTTCATCCTCCATTGAATCTCTAAGTACTCTATACTCTTCATCCAACCAACCTTCAAGTATAAGACGTACATCACCTCTTGAAAATCCACAGTTAAATATGACACTGAGCACTATAACGTAACTCCTTAAAGTGATAGTTATTTTGTGGTGGTAAGAGCCCAATTCCCCCAAGTGGTAAAAGAAAAGGAAAAGTCACCCAAAAATAACTAGATTTCCAAGTTATCGTTTTTGAAAATATTAAAAGCTCGAACAAGGATCTCGAAGAATCTTCATCGAACCATCCTCGATACCTTCAGATACTAAGTACACTCGCCCGTGATATTTCACTTCAACCTCAAATAAATAATAATGAATTAACGCCGTTGTCACATCTTGTGATTCAAAGCTCAAATCTAGCCTCCTTTGATGTTTTAAGTGAACTATCATAATGGTTTCATCCCGACCACGGTTAAAAGCACATAACCCCGTAAATCTTTGAAATACCCAAACTGCCAAGAAGAGAATCCAAACAATCACCCAATTCATGAAGTACACCCTTTCATCCCTTCTTTGAAGTAGAAACCGTAGCTCCAGCATCAAATAATTTCCAAAAATACTTTCCCTTTCTCCAAGATGGTTCCATCATCGCGGGATTTTACAATTCTATGTTTTAAACCGAGAAATAGTATCTTTCGTGGGATTTTACAAGACCAAGAATAAACCGTGAGATAGATCTAGAAATGCACATTACTTTTACCAGGATGATTTCATTGTCACGGGATTTTAAAAGTCTATGATTTAAACCGAGAAACAGATTCTTTCGTGGGATTTTACAAAATCAAGACTAAACCGTAAACAACATCAACTTGAATGTGAAATGACAACTTTGGTTGAGGTAAATTTCTGTTTTAGGGGAACATGCAGCGGTTCATTAATGGTTCATTCTCCATCTTCAACAATATCATCAACAATTCTTTACCCATACGTAGACAACTTCACAAACCATACTAAGTCTTTCATTCTCCATCTTCAACAATATCATCAACAATTCTTTACCCATACGTAGACAACTTCACAAACCATACTAAGTCAAGTAGTATAAGCTACTTCCCCCTGGGGGTTGTTCGTAAACAAAAGTACACGTTTCTCCCCCATGATGGTTTCGAACTTTCGAAAGCATC
The DNA here is from genome assembly GCA_019973895.1 of Chrysanthemum seticuspe. NCBI lineage: Eukaryota > Viridiplantae > Streptophyta > Magnoliopsida > Asterales > Asteraceae > Chrysanthemum > Chrysanthemum seticuspe. The sequence goes on along the minus strand of BPTQ01000007.1, from coordinate 19,010,578 downwards.
ACAACGTGTACGACCATTAGAACGAGTAGTTCTTGTCATAAGCAAACATCTTGAGAGATCATGAATGTCGTTGAGGATTTTTAAAGATTTTGCTTAGACTGTGAAGTATCATAGACATGTTGTAGCATCGAGTAACCCATGAGAATTGCTGATTACATCTCAACCATTAAACACATTGGTAAACACACCATTCATGAATTCTGACGGCTATAGCAATGACCACTTGTAGAAATAGACCCGATATGCCAAACTTCAACATGACATAAAATTTCCCAGATTTGTTACTTAAGCTTGCACTGATCCTTGTGAAGAAGAAATGGTGTACCCAATGTACAAAACCTCTTGACATATCCTCAACTGCGTGAGACACCGAAGTGACAGTTACGTTGTGGGTTAAGCGAAAAAGAATCACAAATGTAACTAAATAGCCAAGTCTTTATCACACTCTATGAATGCCCAACAAGTCATCTTCGCGGAAGGGTAGAAAGAAAGAAAACGAAATAAGTAAATGAGCCCGGAAAACCTTACTTCAAATCCATATAAGAAATACCAAACACAAACAACCCCGTAGTCAACCAATTTGATCAACTTATCAATTAGCAATTAGTCCACAACGGTTTTTAATTTTACCCTAACTCAAAACGGATGCAAAGCCCATATCATGTCCAGTAAAAAGCCCATTAAATCAAATTGGTCCGCTAAACGTTATGACACATCCAATCCAAGTCCAATCACAAAATAGACGGCAATGAATCTTTGTCCACAACACACTATAGCCATGAACGTGTATCCCTGTGAAGATTATAAGACCAAAATACCATGTATTTATCATATATCAATAAATGGAATACGAGTAATGAATTTTGATAATTCATTGTAGTCTTGCAACATATACCAATTAATCAAGGTGGCCCAAAATCAACAACTCAACACGCAGCCCAATCCATAGATGCAATCCAATCCAAGTTTACTAAAAACAGCTAGCCCATGAAGTCCATTAACCACTCAAACTAAGCCCAAGCAATAATCAAATACCCGATCCAAGTAAAAATCCCACCAGGTCTTAAACAAGACTACCCTAATACTTCTGGTATAAAAACTATCTTACCCTAAATATTCTCAATCCTAAACCCTAATCACATTTTTAGATTTCACGCCCCCAATCACTCAAATCTGCTCTCCCTTCATTATCACCTCAAATCAATCGAATCAAAAATCACATCCTAAACAAAACGCTACAAAGACCTCTTTGATTTCATTCATCTTTAATACTTCCCTTTTATGCTTGATTCGAGTGTTGGTTTGGCTTCCAGAACTTATATGGATCTTTGGTAGGTTTTGCTATGATTTATTTATGTTTCATTTAACCGAGCACGAGGAGAGGATGAAACCTTTATGGTTTTGTTCTTTCTTCAATTATTTTCGGATATTTTTATGAAGTGTAAGCTTCAAACAGATCTATGATGGTATTTATGTGAAAGATCTCTAAAGATCTATGCTTGAAAGGTTAAAACAAACCTGAGATCATGTTTTCGTTTAGAGTTTTACGAGTATTTGGCTTGAGATCTATAAAGAGCATAGTTTTCTTATGGATCAGTGATGAAAAGGTTCATCAAACAAATATCTTGATAAGATAAAAACTTTGAACCCTTCTGAGATCAATAGTTATTTTGTCGAGTCTTATATTAGATGTATATGAGTCTTGTATTAGATGTAGATGAGTCTTTTTCTTGGATCTGTGATGAAGTTGGTTCAACATAACACAAATCTTTCAAAGATTAGTTTAAAAGTTGAGCTTTGCTGAGATCTAGTATCATAATGTTGTTTGAGTTTAAGTTGGAACGAACTAAAGAAAAGAAAGTAACATAAATGTTATGTTTCTATTTCTTATTTAGTTTCGGAAATAAAACTATGAAGCTATGCTTCAAAGATGAGTCAGTGATGATTGGTTTTCGTGTTATGGACCTTCAATGGTTTGATGTAACCTTTTCATTTTTCAATTTTGGTTCTGTTTGTTTTGAATTGGACCGATGATGTTTGTTGATAACTAAGGTCCAACGAATTTGTGGAACATGGTTTAGTGGTCAACAAAACGCAACATACATCTTTTACTCTTATACCTTTAATCAAATCGCTTCAAGGTTTGATAAGTCGCAGTCTTTTTTCTGTCCAAGTCTCAACAATTTAGGGTCAAAAAGCAGTTGACTTTTTGACCATAGATAGACAAAACGCATCCTGAGTCAAAACTCAGTTGACAAACCGCATCCTGACTCAAAACTCAGTTGACAAACCGCATCATTGTGTATGTGACAAATCGCATCACAAACATCGAATCTGGACAATTGTAACAAACCGCACCCTACATTTCTGAGACAAACCGCATCATTTCAGTTAACACAAACCGCATGTGAACCAATGCGTCAAAACGCATCAGTTAAGTAACAAGTCGCACAGGGTTCATTGAATCTGGTAACTTTTAACAGCAAACCGCACAGATGCATATCATCAAACCGCATCCATGAATTCAAAACTGCGAACCGCACTAAACAAATTTGACCACAAACCGCATCCAAGAATCACATTCTATCAACAACAAATCAGCTTAAAGACCATTTTCAATATCATAGAGTTAAAACCAGTATCAAAGCTATTTACCACTGCTTAACAACTCTTGAAAAAACTGTTAGACAAATCAGTAGCACTCATCAGTTTTAAAACAGCAATAAAACTTGTAACGAAAAACAGTTTTGACCATGTCCAGCATTCAATCAGTATATAGCTTCAAGACTGTTTAGCATCATAAAACCAGATTCAATCAAGAACATAACACAATATCATCATCGCATCAACACGCATCAAACATCTCTACAACCACTACAAACCGCAAGCAAAGCACGCACACACAAACCGTATCAAAAACCGCATAAGACCATGAAACGAACCACGAGAATCAACACAAAAAACAAAACCTTGGCTCTGATACCATTTGTAAGATCATATATTTTATGTTGTTTGATGATTCGGGTGGTCTAGGGAGATGATTAAACAAGTGTGCCATGTTTAGAGAGTGAAAGATATGAGAGGAAGTTCTTGAGAGAGAAAGTAAAACACAAAATGCAAGGTTAGATTAAGAAGCTTCACCCCTTCCAAGGATGGAAGGGGTATTTATAGTTACAGACTATACACCCTCCTGTCGGGCTGTGGATCAGGCATACAGTGGGTAAAGACTCGTCCTTCCTCCACGGTGTTACTCTAAACTAATTAACTAACTAATAAATAGCTAATAAATACTAAATAACGTAAAGTCTACGATATGTCTACGAGCTAACTTATGCTAGGTTATATTTGGGGTGACCGACACTTCATTATGGAATTTCTAATTCCTAACATTTATGGCCAAGAACCTTGTGAAACTTATCGCTATCAACACCCTACACAATGAACAAACATCACACGCTAAATTCAAACTTATTAATGAAGTACTTGCAACCCGTAATGCACGGCTATCTGCTCTCATTAGGAATACCGTAAAACTCGACCATAACCTCCTCGTCATCTGTTACCAAATTGAAAACAGTGTCACATCAAAATCACGAACACCCCTTTCTTTGTTGCCCGCTCTACTTACCAAAACAATTCCCAGTGCACCAGCAATCCAAAACGAAATAGTTATCTTACAACCAACGAAGCTCTATCAAACTTGTATCCTTGCCACTCTCGTCAAAGACATGTTAGCCATTTTTCGTGGCATGAAAACATTTTTTGTCGGTCACTAAATCCATCCACAAAGTATGTTTTTCTTGACTCTGAACATAAGCCACCTTGGTAGCCACGCGACGTGAGGTACAATAAGGAGAGCCTTGAGGACAAGGCTCGTTTTGAGACGAGGAGTATTGATACAAGCCCGAACCCAAAGACCCGCCAGTATGAAGACTCAAGTCATTGGAGACTAAGGGGTTGTTTGATAAATTAAAATGATTTAGCGATGAATGATTATATTCCCTGAATGATTTAGAAGCTATGTAGGATTTGGTTTTGACTGTTTGATAACTATCGTGAATCGACATTCTGAATGACTAGAAAAACGATTTTAATATTTATCATGCCAATTATTTTCATATACTTAATCACGAACTAAAATGTTCAAGAAAAAAATATATATGTACAAGAACCAACAGTACATACAAATCTACGAGTAAATTATTAGATCATGATGAATTTTGTCAATCTATGTGTCACCCACTATGTAATACCAGCTATGTAATGAATATTATATACTTAAAAAAGAAATACGATATTAAAAAATGAATAAACTCTTCATACAAATAAGCCGTAAAAACGTTTATTTATATTTTACGATCCTCAAATGTTTCGTCGATAACAAACGTAAAATCATTTTAACGAAACAGATAAAATACGTAAAAGGGTTGAGCCAATAGTTTACTAACACACTTATGTTTTCACATAAAACACTAAACAAGTAGAAGTGATTTTATGATTTAGTAATACATGTGTACAACAACTAGTGTTTACATATTGGGCAAATATATACATAACTAATATGTATTATAATGGGTAAGTATAAATGGGTAGAAGTGTAAAGTATTTGACCCATTGACCAAATACATTGAATGTAGTTGGGTAAAACCCAAAGTCCATGACTCATACCCATGGAGCATAACCCATAACCCGTTGCGTGACATCATGCATAAGTCATATATGGATATTATCCATGACCCATGGTTTTTAACCCATGACCCATGGACTAGATGCATTGCATCTTGTAGATACATTGTATCTACTTGGATACCCATGGTCCAAAGTCTTGGACCCATGACCCATAACCCATGACCCACGACCCAAAACCCATGGGCAAAGGGGAGCGTCCTACAGATACCCAGTAATACATTGGATGGATCCCTCAAGTGAGGAATCCGTGGAATAGTAGCTATTTTTCTTCTATAAATAGTGAGCCATTTCTTCATTGTAACTTACCCCTTTCACATATATTTTCTCTTTGAGTTGCAAACTCTCTAACCACAAATCCAAGTGATCTTTGTATGTAGTTTTGTTTTTTGTGATTCTCTAGGTTCCTCTTAAAGGCGAGATCACCACCTCTTGAAGTCGAGCAAGCTCAAGTCCATGAGTTGCCATGCTTCGTCATCATCAAGACTATTGAGGTTCTCTTGTTGATAGTTCTTCTCTTTCTCATTAGAAGTGTAGTGTCGAAGACATTAGTGAAAGATGTCTAAAGGGTCAAGGCAAAGACACTGGTGAAAGGTGTCGAAGAGTCAAAGTAAAGGCATTAGCAAAAGGTGTCGAATGTCCATAGTGAAAGCACTAGTGAAGGGTGCTTAAAAGTCAAGTCTAAAGGCACTAGTGAAGGGTGCTTAGAAGTCAAGTCTAAAGGAGTTAGTGAAGGGTGCCTAGAAGTCGAGTCAAAGGCATTAGTGAAAGGTTCCTAAGGTGTACATTCGATATGGTGTGTTCGATGTACAAGATAGATTGACATTGGGTCAAAGGATATTGATATCCTTGTTGATGTTTTCATAAGGAGTAGATCTCCTTAGGGATAGGACTTGTGTAGTGTTGGGTAGTAGTTCCTCCATTGTAATGGAACTCGGTATCTAGCCTAGTTCCGGATAAAGGGTAGGCAACGTTGTGATAGGTTTGGTTCTACCTCGTGGAAGAACCCGGTATCTAGCCTTGTACCGGATAAAGAGTAGGCAACGTTGTGAAGGCTTCTTTGCCACAAGGAGTTGGTGTTGTGTAGTGATTACAAACTCTCGAGTAGGTGACTCGGGGAGTGGAGTAGGGCAAGGAAGGTGTCCTTGTAGCCGAACCACTATAAATACTCGCGTTGTGGTTTTGTGCTCCTTACTCTTTATCTTTTCATTACATATTTTTATATCTATATGCTTGTCTATCAACTTTCAACACACATTTTTAAATAGATTGACATAATTTGATCTAAATAGTTTAAAACCAAGTTTTAATCGGTAAAACTATTCAACCCCCCCCCCCTTCTAGTTTTCCACAATTGGCATCAGAGCTTTGTTACCAAGTTTCGTAGAGTATGTTGTACTTTAAAAACTTGATACGATCCGTGTTTAATTGAAAACTAAAAAGAAGGTCTTTTACAAAAACAAACACCATGCTTTAAAACACTTTTGTAGGATGTTGATTAGATGACAACATTTTTTTACTAAATTGCACTAACCTTCCTTGTTATTTTTACTGTGTTAAAGCTCATACTTATCAAGCCATAGGAATTTCTTGGTAACAAGATTACCTTCCCTAAGAAGGTATCTTAAACCCGAAGGAACCGGAGTTGTCTACTGACATTTGTTTTGTCATTAGTAAAGACACTCTTAAGTGCATTAGAGGTATGATTTCCTACTTATCTCTAAGTAACATTAGCTTAAATAATAAGTATGCTTACATAGGAATTTGTATGATTATCTTTTCACATGCTCATATATTACATGTAGCTTCGTTAGGAAACTTTTCGTGCATATGTGTTACTCTTTCATCTAAAGTCTAGGTTTTTAAAAGTTGTGTTTTATTTCACTTAATCCAAAAATCATATCTTTCTAATAATAAAACAAAACACAAATCTCAAAAATTCCTCCTTCCCTATAAATATCCCCTCCGATCATCCACTCCACCAAATCCTCATTTTTCAAATCTTCCACTTTCAAACAATTGCCTCTCATTCAAACTTCATCTTCTTTCTAATCTCATTCCATCTCAAATTCAAACCAAGGAAGAACTTCATCATGATGGTTTACATCGCCTTCGTACTCATCGTCTTGACACTCATCGCTCTCGTGTTCCCCATGATTAAGTTTTCTTATGGAGACATGTACTTTGTGTTGTTAATCTACATTGGTATTATATACCCAATCTTTTGTATCGCTCTTAGCATTGAAATGAAATATTACTAATGTTCTAGTTTATCTAGTTTATTTTTTAATATGTTTGTCATTTCTTTTACTTTTTATCTTTCGTATTTTTTGGTCTTGAGATACATTAGAAACCGACAATGTATGCTAAAGTAAATATTGGCTAAAATACATATCTTTGTATAAACATATAAGATGCAAAAATCTTTTTTCGTCCAAATCCTTTTTTTTGTCACTACAGATCCACGGATCCCTGTCGTTCTACTAGCCGGATCCCTCTTGGAAGGGAACCGTGAGAACCGTCCTTCTGGAAAACAGTTTCCCATGCAATATAAAAACCATTTTCTTCCTAAAAGAAATATCCCTCTAGAATGTTAAACACTAAGTGAGTTAATTGTCATTGTTAATAAATATCTAGTAAAAACATTAAGTGATCATCCTTTTGTTTTAAATATGTCTCATCTTGTCCTTTTTACTTCCATAGGTCACGTCATGTCTCATGAGTATGAGTTCGACTTTTCACTCACTTGCGTCTACATCCCTAACATCTCTCTTGAGCCCAACACACCTGGCAATCATGTCCGTGGGTTCAATAATCTCGAAACTCGTCACTTCCATGAAGGACGTATTGTCGACACTCCTCTACAATATGAAGAAGGTATCAATACCTCCTTCCGAACCATAGGACTGGAATGTCTTCTAGGAATTAATGAGAAAATCTGTCCAAGGTTTGTATTGGAATTCTTCCGTCAAGTTGAACTCGTTTGTAACGAGGATCGCTCTCTATCTCTTTGGTTTTGGATCAAAAACCATAAGTTTGTTCTAACCCTTGGGCAATTTGCTTACATCCTCCAAATTCCAAATCATGGACAATGTGCCTTCACTGAAGATTGGTCTCTTGATTCTCTCTTCAACCATCGTGAAGAAAATAGTCCATATTATGAAAACCTTAACCCTATTACTCTGATCCAAACATTATCTATACACGGAATATCCGAGATGAGTACAAGCCTCTCGCACTCATCCTACGTGAAAATGTTTGGAGTCTTAGGGAAATCGAGAAATCCTTCCCGCTTGTTGTGCTCACATAATGTATTGTTTGCTAACACAACAACCATACAATCTCGCCTATTTCTTCGCAAGGCAAATTGTAAACCTTCAAGGCTCCAAGAACAAACTAATCCGTTATGGAATGTTCTTGACACGCCTTTATCATCACATCATGTACTTCCACCCTCAATTTCAAAGTCCATTGTACATACTTGTGAATAAGATGATGGAACCTCTAAACACATCTCTCATGAAGACTTTCTTCATCCCTGAATCGGCAAATACTCATGAACCGTTTGATGATCCATCTAGCGAAAACGCTCAAGAAACTTAGTTTCTTTTCAAAATAGGGTCAATTCTTAGTACTCATGCTTTATCATTTTAATGCAATTTCTCTCATGAAATAAAACATTCAACATTTGATGTCTCGACTATACTAGTGTTCAAACTTCTTAGAAAACACTAGTTTTGAAATATGAATCCTTGTGCAACCCTTGCATACCTTTTGTAAAGGTACTGTTTAGCAGGAGACGGATCCCTCAGTTTGTGTTAGACGGATCCCTCCACTTAGGGAACCGTGGGATCCGGGCAAACAGAAATGCAGTTGCAGTCTTTATACTTCAAACCATGTCCTTAGATCACTTCACATTAACCAAACATAGTGCCTTAGGACCAATTAAGTCTTTCTCAAGCCTAGTAAAGTTTCATACTCACTCACAAGCTCACTTAGGATCACAGTCAAGGCGCTTTTCGTTTTATCGTTTCACCAAAACTCATTACTCTTCCGCTATTATACTCACACATCATCTCTCACATATCAATACATCTAGTTTTCTAAATCTCTCAATTTTAGCAAATTGAATTTAGTCATCCTTACCTCAAAATAGGTCAAATTATAGTTTTTCCAATTCCTATAACCTTTAAGATATTTTCCAAAATTATCTTAAGGTACTATCTGGTCTTTAGGATCATTTAGCTCCACTTGACACTCTCAAATTTTCTAGTGTCATCTTTGATCATTCATTGGTACTCATAAAAGTTTTATTTTCTCCCATAAAAGGCAATAATTAGCTACATTACTCATTGCCATTGATCATTTAAGTACCCTTTCATTTAAGACACTTAGGAAGACTGAAACACTCAAGAGGTGTAGGTATTAGACTTTACAAACATCATTTTTCTCCTTTCTTAGCTGCTGAGAGTCGGATCCCTAGGATTAGCCTAGACGGATCCCTCATTGGAGGGAACCGTGGGATCCGGGTGACAGATTCATCTTAACTCTAGCTAAATCAATCATTTCAAGCTCATCTTGCTAACTTGAACACTCCACCTTATCTTTATTAAGTTCCTAGATTAGTACAACTCTGAAGTTGACTCTTGTGCATGCTAATCATCACATTCCAAAAGATCCTAGTGGCTTAAGTCTTGAATGCACTTGCCAAATCTTTTCCTTTATAAACCATCCTGTTAAGACTCCTAAAGTCATCATCTACATCTTCATTCTCAACACTTGGAAACTTTCAGAAACTTTTTTTTAATCATCTTATCATGAGGAAAGCTCCTAGTGGTAACTCATCTACCAAAGGACCACCCAAGAAAATTGCTCTTGTTGTACACGAAATTTCCTCAGCCGAATCATCTCCCGTTAAATCCATAAATGGTAGGATCTCCCCTCTACCTATCAAACCAATCCCCAAAAGGATTGTTCCCACAAAACTACCAATGCCAAACACCACCATACCTCCAAAACCAAACAACCCCATTTCTACTAAACCATCACCCTTGGTGCCTAGAGCCATATCATTCACCACCCCACTCTCATCACCACACCTTTACAATCTAGATGATTTGCCTCCTAGGCCATCCCATCCTCCACCACCGCCAACATTCTCCTCTTTAGGAGGAATAGCCGAACAAAATCAAGGTGTTGAGTCAACACTAGCTTCGGCTTCTTTTTCTCCGTCACCCTCAAATAATCCCTTTTGGATTATGAGAAATCATCAAAGTTAACCACCCGACCACATGGAATTTGACACCTCTCTACCGCCACCATAATTCTTTGTTGAGCCATCTTCAAATGCGCCTCCGCCAATCCCTCCTTCTTTTGTGGCTCCTCAATCCCCTTCACTTGATCCTTCACATCAAGCCATTTCCTTTCTACCATCACCACTACCGAGCCATGAAAAAGATTGTTATCATTGTCAACATGTTAAAAGTTTGATACATGAAGTACGTGAAGATCAACAGTTCATGTTTTATCACCTCCTGAAATGTTTCGACGATATCAAACCTAAACAAACTTGAGCTAGAGGATTCAAGTGGTGTCCTAGTATCAACTGCAACTTAGATAGTCTAGTAATCCAAAGTCATGTATTGTTTATTTTTTTAGTGTTTAGAGTCATGTACATCATATCTCTAGTTTTATTAAATGAAATTACATGATATTTGCCATATTGTTCTGAGTATATGCTTGTTGCTCTAATACATATCTCACTTTGATGTTAACATCATTTGTTGCATCACCTTTTCTGTATTTTGTTTACAGACAGACGGATCCCTACGTTTTGCCTAGACGGATCCCTCCAAGGAGGAAACCGTGGGATCCGTACAACAGAAGACTTATTTTCTACTAACTTGAGTCTTATTTGCAGGAAATTATGCATTATATACTTGTTTTCTAACCTTTGTTTTGTAGATTTTCAATATACACATGAAGACTTTGACACCCTAAAGCTAGGGGAGCTTCGTGTCAAAGCAATACTTTGCAAAAATCATTTTCAGTACATTAGGATTACGTTACATGACGTCTCCTTGCAAAGTTGCAATAATCAAGGGGGGCATAGTCGTCACAAAGATGCAACCATTTGCAAACATAGCTGCAATGCACTAGTTTAGTATTTCTTCTTACTTGACGCCCTCACAAAGGGATGCATTCATCAAGGGGGAGTTAAGACGAGAACTCTTCCCGTCACTTGCTCTCTACTTTTTCATATTATCTTTTTCTTTCACACGTTTTTCTTAAAACAAGGTATTAGTCTCTTTTTGTCACTCTTTTTGTTTTGACAAAAAGGGGGGTGAAGAGAGTAAAAACTATAATTCAAACTTCTACGAATTTTAGTTTTTCCTTAAAATAATTTTATGTTTTGTCATCAACAAAAAGGGGGAGATTGTTAATACAAATAAGCCGTAAAAACGTTTATCTATATTTTACGATCTTCTAATGTTTTGTCAATAACAAACGTAAAATCTCTAACCACAGATCCAAGTGATCTTTGTATGTAGTTTTGTTTTTGTGTGATTCTCTAGGTTCCTCTTAAAGGCGAGATCACTACCTCTTGAAGTCGAGCAAGCTCAAGCCCATGAGTTGCCATGCTTCATCATCATCAATACTACTGAGGTTCTCTTGTTGATAGTTCTTCTCTTTCTCATTAGAAGTGTAGTGTCAAAGACATTAGTGAAAGATGTCTAAAGGGTCAAGACGAAGACACTGGTGAAAGGTGTCGAAGAGTCAAACTAAAGGTATTAGTGAAAGGTGTCGAATGTCCATAGTGAAAGCACTAGTGAAGGGTGCTTAGAAGTCAAGTCTAAAGGCACTAGTGAAGGGTGCTTAGAAGTCAAGTCTAAAGGAGTTAGTGAAGGGTGCCTAGAAGTCAAGTCAAAGGCATTAGTGAAAGGTGCCTAAGGTGTACATTCGATATGGTGTGTTTGATGTACAAGATAGATTTACATTGGGTCAAAGGATATTGATATCCTTGTTGATTTTGTCACAAGGATTGGATCTCCTTAGGGATAGGACTTGTGTAGTGCTGGGTAGTAGTTCCTCCATTGTAATGGAACTCGGTATCTAGCCTAGTACCGGATAAATGGTAGGCGATGTTGCGATAGGTTTGGTTCTACCTCGTGGAAGAACCCGGTATCTAGCCTTGTACCGGATAAAGAGTAGGCAATGTTGTGAAGGCTTCTCCGCCACAAGGAGTTGGTGTTGTGTAGTGATTACAAACTCTCGAGTAGGTGACTCGGGGAGTGGAGTAGGGCAAGGAAGGTGTCCTTGTAGCCGAACCACTATAAATACTCCTGTTGTGGTTTTGTGCTCCTTACTCTTTATCTTTTCATTACATATTTATATATCTATATGCTTGTCTATCAACATCCAACACACATGTTTAAATACATTGACATAAGTCGATTTAAATAGTTTAAAACCAAGTTTTAATCGGTAAACTATTCAACCCCCCCCTTCTAGTTTTCCACATAAACGAAGAGAGGAAGTCATAAAATAATTTATAAAAAGAGATATTGAAAAGAATGTCATAAGTGCTATCACTAAATGGTTTAGGGACCAGATTTAATGGAATCGGTAAGCACCATTTTACTCATTCAGAAGTGATATTATTTCTCAGTCAAACACATTGTGTTCTGTACGGTTCAACATTCAGTGCTGGCCATCCCATTAAGCACTAATCAAACACCCCCTAAGTCCCTTAGAAAACTTAGTCATTTAGTTCTCTTATTTAACACATGCATATTTGAATAATTTCATGTTGCCATGCATCATAGAAGTCAGTGCATCATTTTAGGAGGAAGTGGCCAGTTACTAGCTATTTTCTACCTATGTCTATGTATTGTACCTAAAGTTAGGATAGCATAATTGTATTTGTTTATCTATTTTAAGCTTTAATTTACTTTGAATGAAAAGAAGAGAATAAAAAAATGAGAAATTAGTTCAAGTGTAGATTTTTATTTAGTTGTTAAAGTTTAGTTATCGTCTAAAGAGAATGATCATCTCAAATCAGAGTAGATCCTAGTGTTCTTGATTAAGCAGAACTTTATATGATTCCAATTGATTCTAGGTTGATCCGAATCTTAAATCTGCCTATTGGAAAGATACATAAGACGTACGAGCATGCAACTACTACGTAAGCAACTAATCCCATGAAGGCAAATTAGATGGGTACTACTATTGGTAACCCCTGGCCCACCAAAAAAGTATGAAAAAGTACAAAACATTCTATTTTGTCCTCCTGTTTACAGTATAACACATATTTTTTATCAGTTTCTGTTCCGTACTTTTTGTCAGTTTAATACTTTTGACTTGTTCAACTTTATAATTTTTGGTTCCGCACTTTCTGTTTCACAGTTTTATAATAAAACAAATTTATAAAAATTATAAAAAATAAAAAAACCAAAAAATATAGTGGGATATTACTTGTATAAATGGGGGGTCTAAATAACCTATCCCTCGTCACATACATTATGTTTGTTTCAATATTCTTGAAAGCCGTGACCAATCAATGCATAAGCAAACAAGTTTAGCTTTAAAATATTTTATTTTCAAAGTTGACATCATATCACAAACAAGTTTAACTTTAAAATATTCAGTACCATCCTGGTAAGGCGAATATTGTTGCAGATGCGCTGAGTAGGAGGTCTGGTTATGTAGCTGGATTGAAGATTGACCCGAGATCATTCGAGATTTAGATATTATGAAGGTTGAGTTATGTGTGCATGGTACCGATGGTTACTGGGAGAGTTTGAAGATCGAGCGTAACCTTAATCTGCAGATCAAGGAAGCTCAGAAGAAGGATGGTGAGCTTTGGGCAGTTGTTCAAGACTTGGGTGAGCAGTCTGACTTTCGTGTTGATGACGACGGTGTTATATGGTTCGGTAATCGTTTGTGTTTTCCTGATATTTCTTCTCTTTGTGAGGCTGTCCCGAAGGAAGCTCACAGTTCTCCATTTTCTATTCATCCGAGTTCGATAAAGATGTATAGGGATCTAAAGCAACACTTTTGGTGGAATGGCATGAAGAAGGATGTAGCCTTATTTGTTGGGAAGTGTTTGGTGTGTCAGCAGGTTATGATCGAGCATCAGCATGAAAGTGGTCTACTTCAGCCGTTAGACATTCTTATTTGGAAGTGGGATGAGATTTCTATGGACTTCGTGACGGGTTTACCACGCACGCATAAGAGACACGATGCCATTTGGGTCGTGGTCAATCATTTGACCAAGACCTCTCATTTCTTACCTATTCGAAAGGATTATTCAGTTAGTCGGTTGGCAGAGATATTCCAACAGGAGATCGTTCGACTTCATGGTACACCAACTTCGATTGTTTCTGATCGGGATCCGCGATTCACTTCTCGTTTCTGGAAGGGTTTGCAACAAGCTTGGGGGACCAGACTCAAGTTGAGTACAGCTTTTCATCCGCAGACCAACGTACAGACAGAGCAAACCATTCATACTTTGGAAAACATGTTACGATCTTGTGCTCTCGAGTGGACATGCAACTGGGACGATTATTTGTGCTTGGTGGAGTTTGCCTGCAACAACAGTTGGCATGCTAGCATCGATTGTGCTCCGTTTGCGATGTTATATGGGCGCAAGTGTAGGGCGCCTATTTGTTGGAATGAAGTCGGTGAACGACTGATTGAGGGCCCGAAACTCATTGAGGTGACCAATGAGAAGGTCGCCATTACAAATGAGAAGTTCAAAGAAGCTAGTGCTCGACAGAAGAGCTATGCAGATCGACATCGAAGTGCATTAGAGTTCCGTCTAGGTGACCGTGTGTTTTTGAAAGTGTCGCCATGTAGAGGAGTTAGACGTTTTGGTATTCATGGGAAGTTGAGTCAACGCTTTATTGGTCCTTTTGAGATTCTTGATACCGTTAGTGAAGTTTCATATTTTTTAGCTTTACCTCCTCAGTTATCTCACGTTCATAATGTGTTCCATGTATCTCTTCTGAGGGGATACAATTATCATCATCTCCATGTGATTTCCTATTTGTTGGATCAAATCCGAGAGGATTTGACATTTGTGGAATCCTGAGGCTATTTTAGATCGTCAAGATAGAGTCATGAGAAAGAAATTCATTCCATTTGTTAAGGTTTTATGGAGAAACCATCCGGAGTGGAAGGCTACTTGGGGAACCGAGGAGTCTATGCGATCTAGCTACCCGCATTTCTTTGCGTGACTTCGGTAAGTTCTTTTTCGCTACGTCTTTTCAATTTCGCGGACGAAATTTTCTTTTTAGATGGGAAGAATTATGATAACCTAAAATACGAATTGATTTGAACATAGAATACGGGTATAGCTTTAAAGCTTTTGAACATTTGGGTCAACTATGATCATATGCTACAAATAAATTACAAAATAAAGTTCCTAATACTAAGTATATACAAATCGACCTAAACAAGATCTATAACCTAAGTTTAAAACAAATCGACACAACTTATGTTATTAAGAAATATCACACGTCTACACAAGTCCTTATAGGGTCCAAATATATCTGATTTTCGTACACAACTATATACATTGAACAAGTCATAATTATTTTCAAAGTTTGAAAAAGAATTGGTCATCCCAGCCTCCCCAAGACTCGGCACTTTCTACTTTTTCCTATCTCCCCAATACTTCTAAACCGTATCCCATTTTCTAACTCGCTCTAAACCTAAAACCTAAAAACAATAGTGGCGGCATTCTTGCTCTCTTTTCTCCCAAGAATATCCGAAGGTACAAAGGTGGTGTTTTGTTAGTAATCAGTTTATGGCGTTCAAGTTTTGGACTTAGTAATCTTTAGGTTATACGTTTTGGTTTTGCTCGTGTAGTGTAGATTCGAATAAGGGTTGTGGGTTTGGTTCTGTGTTCCTGGTTTTGTTCTTACACCCGACCCCAAGGTATCATCATCCCTTTTGTTCTTCAATCCATTCAGCTCACACATGTTGTCTAATCTGAATCTACAACATTAAAAACCTAATCGTATATATATATGTGTTAAACCTAATCTAATATGCTATCTGATTAATATATAAAAACGCCACAAGAAATCAATCTACTACATGCTAAAAACAATGCGTATTCGACCCTATGTTCTTATTTGATCGACCCATGTTTCAGACCTAATTAGACCCCATATAGATTCGACCTACTGCTGACCTATTCGACCCTAATCTGGTTTTATAATTGTGCTTTGAAATCTGGTTGAAACCCTAGATTAAGAATATGAGGCGTATAAATTAATGAGAGGAATTAAGGCTTATTTCTGATTAATTAAAACGGGTCATACAAATTGGATCATATAAACTGATTTTGATGCCTAATTCTTGAGTATGATTTCATGGGAATGTTAATATGATGTCTAAAGGAGTTTTGGGTGAATGGTATAAGCTAGTATGCATGTTAACTAATTAAAAATGGGTAAACTATGGCCTAAAATGGACTTGTGAATATGACAGTTTTGATAGTTGATGATTTATACTTATTAACGTGAAATTTATAGTTTGCTAATACTGGATATTTTTGCATAAAAACCTAGTTTAAGGTCTTAAATAAGTTCTCAAAGTGGCTTGGAGTGATTTAGAGTTTATTTGGTTATGTTTTGATTTTTATGTCATTAAGTGTCGAATATGAATTTTAAGAATCTGAAATTAGCCGACTTGCACGATTTTTCCTTTGCAAACCCTTAAGAGTTTAGACATATCCTTCTAGAGGGATGATTTTTAGGTTATGTGAGGCATCTGTGAATTTTTTTAGAATTTCTTGAGATGCTTTGATAGGGTAGTTAAGTCCAAACTTTTGGGTTATACCTCATGTGCACTTTCTGGACAGGTCTAGAAAGTTGAATTTTAAAACCATACTTATGCTTTAAAATAAAATCTAAAAAAATTTGTGAACTTACCTAACTGATATTGGAACACTTGGGAATTTTCTCAGAATTATTGGAGTTCTTTTGATAGGTCATTAAATTCGTATGAAACTGGTCCAGATTTGAAGTTAAAGGATAAAAGATACTATAAGTATAATAATAAGTATAAAACCTATAAAATTAAGAAAAGCTTATGAAATAAACATGTTTGTGATATGTGATTATATTCTCCTATAGATAGTGTGAAGAGTGAGAAGTGATTGTTTTGTGTGCTTATCTTCCTTACACACACTTTGAGGTACAGATATTATGTCATTTCAGTATTGACGTTCTTTCCCTCATGACTCTTGTTCATATTTGATATTCGATTCGTATTCCCTTTGCTTTGATTTGATATGATTGCCATGATATGATTTGATCTAACTCTTTGATTATTTGAATTGTCATGCTTTGATCTGATTCATTTGATTTGATTCCTTACTTATATGTTCATTTCCTTTCTGCTCTGCTCGAGCTATATTTGTAAATACTCATGGAGGTATCATAACCATGTCACTGATGCACCAGTGGCATGACACTATCTGTGGCAGTGTGATTAGTCCATGACGTTCCCTTTTGATATGATATATGTGATCACTTGGCCATTATGAATATGTATGTACAGTATCGAACTGGCATATGTATATTTGATTTGTTTTGCAGGGGATGCATCCTAGGTATTTTGTTTAGATTTGGTGATGTGGTGAGTGTGTGCAATGCACCCCCTCACATTTGGTACATTTGGAGTCTGCAGGTCTCGTATACAACTTATGATTTGACGGATTATGATATGTGATTTGATATGTGGCTATTGGAGTATCTCCTTTAGTATTTGAGCTCATGGACAGTATTCTGATTATGTGACTATGTGATTTTCTGACATTCTTATTCATTCATTTGTTATGCCACATCTTATTGAGCTATTCATGTGATTATTTATACACTCAGTATTCTTATGTGATTCTTTATACTACCATGCTCATACTTCAAATCAATTGGCTACTTTGATTATACTTCAGATTACCATGCTTATTTTTCAGTGGGTGTTCCTTTTGCTTATGATATATGTTTCAGCTTTTCACATTTGATTACTGATTTTGATTATCGTTTATACATATTTTGTGTATATATGTTCACTCAGTGTTAGCTCAGCCACGTTTTCTTTTCCATGCGGCAGGTATTTAGCTTGGAGCAGGGCTATGGGATTTGAGAGTAGGAGTGGAAGACATACCTTAGTGAACCCTCATTATTGGACTTAGGGGTGTTATTCGTGTTGACCCGGTCGGGTTCGGGTCAACTCGGGTCGGGTCAAATCGGGTCAAGCATTAAAAAAACATACCCGAACCCGACATTGTTTAGAACTCGGGTCGGGTCAATTCGGGTTCGGGGTCAACCCGAGTTTTTTAGATTGTAAAAGTGTTGTTGAGCCGGGTTAGTCGGGTTCGGGTCGGGTCAAGGCTAAAAAACATACCCGAACCCGACCTTGTTTAGAACTCAGGTCAATTCGGGTTGACCCGATTGACCCGAATATAATTTTGAATCCGATTGACCCGACCCGAATTGACTCGGGTCGGGTTCGGGTAGGTTCGGGTTCGGTTCGGTCACCCCGAATGACACCCTTAATTGGACTTGTGCATTTTAAACTACTTTTCATTCAGTATTTTGTACTATTTCATTTCAGTTGCTTGTCATGTTCTGAACCATTTTGGGAGTCGTATGTTTTGTGACTTTTTCATGTTATTAATAAGAGACTTCCGCTTGCATTTTTATTAGTATGTTCTGATATGACTCCATATTGTGACATTCGGACCCTTATCGGGTTGGGGTGTTACAATAATACATGTTTAAATAAATTAATAATGTATCTTTTTTCATTCTTTTTGGGAAAAACTCGTCGAATAGTAATGAATTTTCATTAGTGTTTTGATTTAGTTGCTCATACTTTTTTTAATAATGTTTAACCACTTAAGTTTTACAAGTGATCCATTATTGTGTTATTTTTCAAATCTTTTAGCCATTTGAGATGACGTGTCCATTCTTGATGACATTTATATTTTGTGTTTTGCTGACTAGGGGGGAGGGAGTGGTAACCTAATACCCAACACTACCCAAATTGTCACGTCACCTCTATCTAATAAAAACCCTCCAACTCAAAACTACCCAATTCTACCCTAACACTACCCAAAGTGGAGGGAGTGGTACCCAATCCTACCCAATTTCTCTTTTTTTCATATATTTTTAATACATAAAATCACATACAATATTAAAATAAAAACATACCATTTCTTGAGAATAAAATTGGTTTGGAAACGGAGTTTGTTGTGGTTGCGGATGAACGGGTTGAGACCAACCTTGACGCGAGGTGGAACTTTTTTTAATCTATGATTTTGTGTTTTTGAGAGATGAGTCGGTCAGCCCGAATGACACCCTTAATTGGACTTGTGCATTTTAAACTACTTTTCATTCAGTATTTTGTACTATTTCATTTCAGTTGCTTGTCATGTTCTGAACCATTTTGGGAGTCGTATGTTTTGTGACTTTTTCATGTTATTAATAAGAGACTTCCGCTTGCATTTTTATTAGTATGTTCTGATATGACTCCATATTGTGACATTCGGACCCTTATCGGGTTGGGGTGTTACAATAGTACATGTTTAAATAAATTAATAATGTATCTTTTTTCATTCTTTTTGGGAAAAACTCGTCGAATAGTAATGAATTTTCATTAGTGTTTTGATTTAGTTGCTCATACTTTTTTTAATAATGTTTAACCACTTAAGTTTTACAAGTGATCCATTATTGTGTTATTTTTCAAATCTTTTAGCCATTTGAGATGACGTGTCCATTCTTGATGACATTTATATTTTGTGTTTTGCTGACATAGACAGCAAATATAGGTTTTAAGGGGGGGGGAGTGGTAACCTAATACCCAACACTACCCAAATTGCCACGTCACCTCTATCCAATAAAAACCCTCCAACTCAAAACTACCTAATTCTACCCTAACACTAACCAAAGTGGAGGGAGTGGTACCCAATCCTACCCAATTTCTCTTTTTTTCCATATATTTTTAATACATAAAATCACGTACAATATTAAAATAAAAACATACCATTTCTTGAGAATAAAATTGGTTTGGAAACGGAGTTTGTTGTGGTTGCGGATGAACGGGTTGAGACCGACCTTGACGCGAGGTGGAACTTTTTTTAATCCATGATTTTGTGTTTTTGAGAGATGAGTTTGTGTTTTTTTGTGAGAAATGAGTTTGGGTTAGTTTGGTTTTAAAGGGATTTTTTTTAATGCAACTAGCCGTTGCATTGTAGTCCCCCCAACGGTCATAATTTTCAAAAGTTTACTCCTCACCACGCTCGGTTTCCCAACCCATTTTTCTAGCCGATTTGCCCTAACCGAATGGGTCGGGGCGGTGTTACCGATCAACCCAATCGGCACAGAACCCCAACCCGCTTCCACTCCCTCCCCTTTATGGAAACTAGGAGTTTTGCATATATTGCGGCCACGATCTTTTCATTCACTTCTTAATTCTTGAAAATATTAGGGTGTGTTTGGTATAGATCTTTAGATGCAAATATTAGGAGTATAGATCTTTAGAATTGGTTTTAGTTATGATGCGCCACTAAACATTTGTTTGGTTGTACATTTTGAGAGGAAGAATAAAGGGTTTTGGTGAGTAATGATCAGATGAGAAATAAAATCAAAATGAGAAGAGTGAGAAGAAACCATAACCGCATATTTTAGATGCACCTGAAAATATAAATGCATCTCCCCATATATTACTCTCTCTCATTTGAAATGTGTGGCTAATATTTTTCTCATTCTTCTCATTACAATTTCTCTTCTCACTAGATCCATACCCGGGTTTTGGTAGGTATTAATATTTTCAGTGGGCTCATCTTCCACTCTCCTCTCATTTTTCTCTACATATGTTTCAAATAACTAGACGAGTATTCGTGTATATCAACGAAATTATATAGCGGCAAATAGTTTTAGTGATAAAAAAAAGGTTTATGGGTTATAAACGAAAAATAATAAAATTTTGAGGATTTGGTGATTAAACATGATGTTTTGAAACCCGGTTCGACCCGGGTGGTTCAACCGGTTGAACCATTCCGGTCGAAAAACGGGTCAATTTAAACCGGGTCAACCCGACGGGTTGGGTCAAATTAAACCGGGTCAACCTGTCGGGTTTTGTCCCGGGTCAACCCGATTTTCGATGTGCATTAATAGTTTCCTTTTGAAACAAATGTTTTTTCATTATTTCCTTTTTTAGTTTAAACTTTTACTTGCCACTAAATGTTAAAAAATTAAGAAACTGAAATGTTAAAAAATTAAATAGGAAATGTCGAAACTAATATTTTTTCATTAATTTTTTAACATTTCAGTTTCTTGACTTTTCACTTTTTTTATTTGACCATTTTTGTTTTATAGATAGTATAGATAATATTTTTATTACAAAATAATTATATAAAATAACTAACACTATCAAATAATATTAATTTAGGCTAGGCGCAATAGAGCTAGTCGACCGAAGGTCAACCGAATGGACGATCGATTCCCCCTTCTGCAGGTAATCGGTCGGCAACTGATTAGAATGGTTTTTTTTTGGTCGTCTAGACGAACGAAATGGAGTGCAAGAAATCGGCAAAACAACATCACTTTCAATAAATATTGGACCGTTTGGTTTGTCATTTTTTTTTCTTTTTTTTTTTAAAGAAATATTTTTAACTTTTAAAATTTAAACATTTTTAACACTATAAATAACCCACTCATTTCACCACTATATTCTCAAATTCAAACTACAACTCTCTATATACACATTCAGTTACATTCTCTCAAATCTACATAATGTCGTCTTACGAGCTATTTTTTGCCACTTCATCTTCGGACGATGAAGATGAAGTTACTAGCCAGCTTGCGATGTTTACAGAAGCCTGTTGGGAGGCTTTTCAAGCGTCAAATCAAAAACTCACACGAAACCAAGTTGAGAGGGATCATTACGGTTCTCATAATCATTTAGTGGCGGCTTACTTCTCTGAACACCAGTGTATGACGAAGCAACATTCCGTACGCGGTTCCGAATGAGTCGAACACTATTCACATGAATTGTTCGAGAGGTAACAGATCATTCCTATTATTTTCAACAAACTCCTAGTTGCACGGGCACACTTGGTATTTCCCCATTAATGAATTGTACTTTGGCAATTCGTCAATTGGCATACGGAGCCAATTCTGATGCTCTTGACATCCATCTACAAATGGGTGCGTCAACAGCTCGTGAGTGTCTCTAAAAATTTTGTCAACTCATCATGGAGTTACATGGTGAAGAGTTTTTGCGAAAGCCAACATATATTGGTATTGAAAAACTCTATGCTCATCACTTACAAAGGCATGCGTTTCCTGAGATGATAAGAAGCATTGATTGTACAAATTTTGCATAGCGAATTGCCAACACGCTTTAAAAGCTCAAAATTTGCTAGGGGTGATCACCGGGATGAATAACGACGTGAATGTTTTACGTCAATCGCCTCCCAAGATTTATGGATTTGGCATGCATTCTTTGGTGTCTCCGAGATGAATAACGACGTGAATGTTTTACGTCAATCGCTTATTTTCAATGATCTCAAAGCGGGGAGAGCACCGGATGTGGAATTCGATGCTAACCACGTGACTTATAAACGGGGATATTATCTTGCTGTCGGGATATATCTGGAATGGTCCTTTTTTATTAAGTCCATAAGTAATCCAGGGACGAATGATTACGAACGAATATTGTATAAGATGAAGCACGAAGCAGCAAGGAAAGATGTGGCACGAGCTTTTGGTGTACTAAAGAGGAAGTGGCTAATGATTAAACATCCGACGAGGGTTAGACAGAAATCGACTATCAGATATAATGTACACCTACATCATATTACATAATATGATAATTCAAAAGAACGGAGAAGCGATATCTCCCACATTTTTTCGAGGGGAGCAACATCGTGATTATGATCCCTTAATAACGCATGAAGAATCGTTGGAAATTACTCGGGAGATAGTCAACAGAACAACTCATCTAAGCCTAAAAGCCGATTTGGTAGAAGACATTTGGTGTCGTAAAAATCAAGACTAGTTTAGTCATTTTATTATTGTAATGTTTTAATTTTATTTGAATTATTATATAATGTTTTAATTATTAATGAAATTTAAGTTTGTTGTTAAAAAAGTTTGAAAAAAAAAATTAAAAAGAAATGATGGTCGCCCTTACTGTGACAAAAAATTGTCTGTAGATCGCTGGAGAAAAAAAACTGATGTGACGGGTAAAATAATGATAGTTGTTGGTTACTAGCGGGGATAGCCTTATCTGTCTTACCTATTGGTATACGAAACCCACCCTTAAGGCCCAACATTGCTTTCAGGTTTTGCTTTTTTGTTTTATTTCAAAGTTTCTATAATTGATTTTGAGGTAGTGATGAAACAGAACCATGTCTATGAATTCCACGCGGGATCAATGGGTCATCACCCAACAATCACTCCATATATTTAGGATAATAGGAAATTTCGTTCAAGCTCACATAGCAAATTAGTAATGTATAATTCAAATTTGTATGGAATTCAAATAGTTTGGGACATGTAAGGTAACATGTTTTACACATCCATCCAGCTGCAATATTGTTTTTTAGCAAGAGACTTGTGGAATAACTTGTGAAACGTTTGTTTCCTGCATTGTCCTTACTTCTTATGCATGTGAGAACACAAATAAACTTCAATGTGTTAATCACTGCCCCCATAATACATAAGTGTCATTCTTTTCAACAAATGATTAATTAGAAAAACATGTGAAAAAGCACGCGATTGGTAGTAGTTATGAGCACCATAGCCAATTAGCCATGCTACAAGTAAGTTCTGTCTTAAAACTTTTGCTAAAGGCATATCACAGCCTCATACTTCCGATTTAGTCACCCATACTCTTTTTGATAATGTTTAACCACTTAAGTTTCCCAAGTGTTCCGTTATTGTGTAATTTTTCAACTCTTTTAGCCATTCTTGATGACATGTACTTTGTGTTGCTGATAGGGCATATGAGTTGGCAAATATGGGTCTTAAGGGAAAAAAAGAGTTTTGAAAATATTGCAGACACGATCTTTTCAATCACTTCTTAATTCTTGTATGATAACTCAGAGATAATAACTAACCATAAATTGATTACAGCTCAGAAAACTAATGAAACTTCATTACTATTTGGTGAGAAGCATTTGCATTATATTCACGCAAATACCATTAACAAGTCGGATGATATCCGTGTAACAAATATTTTTTGCAGTTATCTTTTTAAATACTAATCAGATAAATGATAACTGAAATAAGGTTGAATGTCATTTACATCAAGGGAATTCATTAAGAACATGGCTACGACTTACTAATCCTGTTTTTGTACAATTGTCAAAGTAAAAGTTGGCAATATCACATGTTCCATAACTTGAGAGACTTTACCCCAGGAACACACAAGAGAATCAGATTTCAACACAATCTTCGTCATCATTATCAGTCTCATTATCCCAATCAAGCTCAAAAGAGTTGGCTGATTTCATTAGCTCTGTTAGTCCGGTGAGATCCTCCAAATAAGTAGGATAATTGATGGCTTGTAGAACAAAACCAAGACCCCTTTTCCGATACTCCGAAACCACCTCGAAATCACAATAGTTGCAAAATAACTATGTTTCTGCATAGTCATATTAAGGTCATGTTGACTTTAATGTCAAGGCTTTCAATTTTCACACTGAAAACCGGCAAGAATTTTGTATCAACTCAACACCAACATTGTTGGAAATTGTAATTGTAGAATACTTTCGTAAATATTGCAGATATTAACTCTTCGACTTCCCTATATATCCAAACCACCACATTGTAAACCATAAGGATGACTCTGCTATAATCCCTTGTTACTAGGTGAATTGCAGCATTTCCATTTCACCAACAAGACTCGTAACATCTTTTCTGATGATTTTTCAAGCTCAAATAGTAATTTTTTTTATCAATCTAACCATATTGCAATTTTAATACTAGATTACTAGATAGCAATCTAGACACCATATGGTGATTAAGTTCCACTGGCAAAGATCTAAACACCGCATGATTTTAGAATTTAGATGTCTTATATGGTGATTACGCTACTCATTTATAACTTTGTTGTATTTTTAAAGTCAAGAGAAAGCATATTTCTGTTTGTAAAAGAATACTTACAGTTGGAGAACAAGCAGTGGAACTATTCGAGGAGTGTCCCACTAGTATCATCTGAGAAAATTGTGAAAGGGCGCCTCGAATTTGATGGGGTAATATACCAAGAGGTTGCTCATCACTTCCACTATCCAAAGAGTTGCCAAATTCAGCTTTTGTTGATATCCTGTAGAGAATGGGCAGCAAAAGTAAACAATATTATAAGTACAAAATTTAGATGTGAAAAATCAAATAGCTGTCTATTGTATCCCACTTTCTTCATCCTTAAGTCTGATGTTTTAGAATGGTAAAGTCACATGCACATGAAGTAACAAATACTTCTAAGAACATAACTTGAGTTCAAAACCGAAGCATTACCCAAGAGGATAATGCAAAATCCCAACCAACATTTCGACTGCAAGGGCTGATGCAATAGGAGAAAGCCCAGGACGTCTTACTGTACATTGCTGGTCTAAAGTGCGGTTAGCTGTTGACTACATGATATTACGTCTAAAGAACATAATGTAACTTAGCTTATAGTTTAACATATTATATTACGATCCTTATTACTATTTGCACTTGAAATCACAAAATTGAAAATGGCTTGGTTAAGAACGGTTATAAGAGAATAATTATCTGAAAATGTAACATTTTCGAGTGTTGTGTAGTTAACTCTTTTTTTTCTATTCTATATACCTTGCATATTACTGTATTTACATGTTAAGAAATCATTTTTCGTATATAGTAATGTTTACTTCAAATTAAATCATTTGTTATCTAAAAATTAATAAAAAAATATTCTAAAAACTTTAAAAGTACACTTTTATAAAAAATACTCTGTATATCATATTGTAAATTTTAAAACTTGATATGATTTAAACCAGGGACAAATTTTAATGAAATACTCAATTATATGTCCGCAGTCCACACGTATCGTGTCAAATAAGCACCCTCAAATTGTTCTAACAGATAACCAACGCAAACTATAATAATAAGTTGTACTTGAGAAAACTCTGCACATTTTTTCTTATTTCATATTTTTAATTTTTATTTTAGGTATGGAAGGAAAGATTGTGGTGGTATGTTTCCGTTTTTATAACCAATTTTTATTTATACGTTTTTATATGTTTTTGTTCGTTTTATACGTTTTCTTATGTTTTTATACGTTTTTGTCCGTTGTTATCCATTTTCATCCGTTTTCGTTTGTTTTATATGTTTTCATCCGTTTTATACGTTTTTGTTCGTTTTTATCCGTTGTTCTTTTTTCCGTTTTTATACGTTTTTATCTGTTTTTCTTACATTTTCATACAATCTTATCCGTTTATGACGTCCTTATATGGTTTTGTACATTTTTATATGTTTTTGCACCTTTTATACGTTTTAAGCGTTTTAATAAGTTTTGTACATTTTTCTTACGTTTTTATCCGTTATTTACCATTTTTATCTATTTTCATACGTAAAAAAATGTAAGAAAATGTGAAATGGACGAAAACGTATAAAAACTTATGAAAACGTAAGAAAACATATAAAAACGGACGAAAATGTAAAAAAACTTATGAAAACGTAAGAAAACATATAAAAACGGACGAAATCGTAACAAATAGATGAAAACATATAAAAGCGGATTAAAACGAATAAAAACGGATAAAGCGTATGGAAACATAAGGAAAAACGGCTGAAAGCCTGTAAAAATGGATGAAAATTTATAAAAACAGATAAAACCGGATTAAAAAAAAAATAATAAAAAAAACGTTGTTGATCAACAAAAGAAGAACTTTACTCCACAAAAGAAGTTGCAACATACTTTATTTCTTGAACAATTTCATTCTTAGCATTTTTTGGCAGCAAAGTTGTTGATCAACATTTTATAATCAACACTTTCTAATATATCATTCTCCTATCAATCTCAGTTTATTTTTGTTTTGCTTTTAACTTTTTATGGTGGGGATAATTGTTTTTTACTTTTTATGTGGCTCATATACAATCTACGTCTTTCACTTTTTTGAATATGTATGGGGTTGTAGGCCTTTTTGAATCAAGTTTGCTACTATTTAAAAAGTGCAATAAAAGTTCAAAATACAATATAGTATTATACTTAGACATATATGATATAAATATTAATAGACATACACTAAATTTGATGTCCTTCACAAATAGTGGCTTTGTGCGGCTGATCCACTTACACAGGGTAATCACTGCCACTAGTGAATGCAAAATAGATACACTCAAGTGATGTGACAGGATGGTGATGTGAGACGACACAGGCTTCTTTCTTTCTTGAGTGTGATAACTAAAGTGAACATGATTACTTTTACGAGGTGAGGAATGCACACGAATGGTGTTCCCGTGCGTGGAGGGTGACACGTTAAACGTCACGCACTTCCACAATTATCAATGTGTTTTCTTTTAGTTCTATATAATGCTTGAAAAAGTTTGTTTTAATTGTATGTCAAAAATATAAAATAGCATAAAATACATATGCATTAATATATATTGTTAAAGTATAAAAGTATTGAGGTAATTTTGTTGGGCAAATGATTGAAAAAAGTATTATACTTGTCACCATTTTTTTTTGTGACAATTTTTTTACTTTTGTAGGTACTTTTCTTTCAAGTTTATCCTTTTTAGGGTATTTTGCGAAATTTTTGGACATTTTTGCCCCTCTTAGCTAATAGAAAAAAAATTCCCGAAAGGCAAAAATGTCACATACTACCCTAAAAAGATGAATTTAAAAGAAGAGTACCCACAAAAGCAAAAAATTTTGTTCGCTACTCACAAAAAGAAATGGTGGCATGTATGATACCTTTTTCAATCATTTGCCCAATTTTGTTTTCAAAGCTGAACCTATTTTTGGAAAACTACTTTTCCTAGCTTATATCTATCAAAATAAGAAAAGTTGAGTTGAAACAACGCACTTCTTTAACATAAGTTAATAATAAAAGAGGTGGCTGTTGAAGCTAGCAGACCTTGATAGATCTTGAGCTCGTGGATCGTTAGCTATGCCTATGTAATCACAAGCACAGTAAAAGACAATCTCTACAACTTGTATTTAATAGCGGAATTATAAACACAAGCAACACAAATAACTAAGAACTTCTGTGATCCTCTATGGATCTTTTAATTAACTAAAACTTTGTTTTTCCAATCAGTACATAACTCATACTATTGTGTTCCTTTTATAGACAAGGAACCCTAAACAAAACCCTAAACCGTTTCACAAGAAACGTATAAACATAAAACTAAATAAGATATACACAATCACTTCCTAATAAAGCTCATGTATATCCAAACTAAATATACTAAACACGAAATAACAACTTCCGCAGAAACAAACTATCGAGTATATTCTTCAGCAGAATTATGTCTTCGGCAGATTCCACACTACTTCAGCAGAATCCCTTCGGTATTAACTTCAGCATAATCCATACTTCACATAATTCCCAACAATCCTCACCTAAACTTGAATTTGACTTGGATAAGTTCCAGTTTCTTGATAGATCTTTAACTAAGCAGCACCAGAGGATTGTAAACAAACATCAGCAGCAAAGAATCAAAAGAAGAACATATCTTTGATGAAGAACCTTTGAAACTCCAGATCTTTGCAGCAACAAATGACAACATGTACATCAAAACAGATTAGTTTCACACTATTCTCATCACATCCAGGTGTGTTAACTCCTATGAGAGGTGAATCATTGAAAATAATGGATTTGATGTCTCTTAACCAATAGCCATTACTACTGGAGTAGCCAAATATTTCAGTTCAAAAACTATGGTACACTGATAACCATCTGATTTATTGGCAAACCAGCAACCATACAAACGGATTTGAAATGTCTTTACCTGTAGCCGTTTGCTCAGGACTAGGCAATTCTTAAAATTGGTGAATTGAAAACCAAATATGGTATTCCAATGCCTTTACCGCAAGCCATATACATATGGGCTAGTCAATTCTTGGATTCCAAAGAGGAATAAACCATGGTGAATTGATGACCATACAACCCTCAACAATTAAGCATGGGTAGTTGCAAACCCTATGATTTTGAGCAAACCATTACAGCTATCAACAGATTTGAGGTGTCTTTACCAAAGCTGTACCCCTTGGACTAGCTAACTCTTTGACATACACAAGGTATATCTGGTGAGTCAAAAACCAGTAATAATGTACAACAAACCTGCAATAAAAGTTAGACAAACTCAAACAATTTTTTTTTTAACTAAAAAAATAAAGAAAACAAATATTACAAAAGATACAAAATACTACACTCAAGATAAACCTTTATGTTGCATCAGCTGAGTTTTAATCACTCCAACACACTGTGATGCATGAAGTTCATCATTGCCAACTGGATTAGGAAGTACTTCCAACTTCTGTCTCAGTATTCTTTCCATCAATGGAACAGACAAAGGATAAGTCTTATCCGAGAACATACACACAATCATGCCACATTGTGTCTGAACCACATGAACACATGGCAGAGGATAGAATCTCCAATTCTCAATCTCCCACTTATGTGAATTCTTCCAAATAGAATACCCTTTACCCTCTGAAGAATGAGAATCAAACAAGACTTGAAGATCACCCAATAAATATAAGCCAGAACCTTGGGGTGAATGAATAGTATAATGCTGAGTGACATGTTCATACAACATTTTCAAATCATGTCTATCCACCAAATGAAAAATCTCCTTCAAGAAGTTGAACTTGATAGAAGTATGATCCAGTCTATAAACAGTGTTAAGCTCCCCAGGTGTCCAATCAATCAAGACAGCATGTGTGCCTTCAGGAAAAACATCCATAGTGCCTTCTTTAATAAAGGTTGACTCATCAGCCTTGAGATCTAAAGAGATATGCTTTGAAAGCTGTTTCCTAGCTAGTCTAACAGAGTTCTTTAAGGAACTAAGTTTCTTTTTAGCTATGCTTTTCTTCCTCCTACCAGGTGTATAATTCCCCTGAGATGATCCTTTCTCAGATACTTCAAGAACATCTTCAGCTTGAGAAGAAGAAGTAGAAGTAGACCTAACTGGAACACCATCACGTAAGGAATTCATTCTGGCAAGTATCTCTCGAGCTTTCTTAGCCGTAGGAACCTTTAGATCATCTTTCTTAGCTTTAGGCAATGATTCAGGAGAAACCAGAGAAGGTTCAGCAGAAGTAACCTTATCAGTGGAAGAAGTAGCTTCAGTAGTTGTTTCAGAAATAACAACTTGAGATATCACCTTAGATGTAATAGCTTCAAAATTTTCAACTACAGCAACTGTCTTAGATCTTTTTGCTTGAGGAACATTTGATGGATCAGCTAGCCTTTTCAATGTATCAGAAGAGGTAGGAACAGATGAAGATGAAGAAAACTTCATGATCATATTATACTTTCTGATCAAAGCATCATCAGACAAAGCCAAGATTTGCTTCATTGACATACCAGTGTTGTAGACAGAAGAACTATGATTCTTCACAATTCTCCTCATATGAGCTCTCTTCTGTGCTACAGTCATTGGTTTTTCCCGTTTAGCTTTATTCCTTTGAGCAACAATAGCTCTCCTTTGTGCAGCTGCTTCTAGCTTCTTTTGTTTTCCAAGAGCCACCATTTGAGCCACAAAATTCTCACTATCAAAGGCTGCACCTAGAATTCATTTTGCAAGATTAGGATCAGATGCACCTTGATTAGTATAGGCATCCCATTGATCATCAGTGATCTTGGGAAATAATACAGCAAGTTCTTGTTTTCTCTCAGTTGGCAAAGTAGAATCAGACTGAGAAACAAGAAATTCAGCTACTGCACGACTCTTCTGCATATTTTCATAATTAGCAAACATCCTATCTTGAGCAAGCCTTTCTTCTTCAGTCATCAGTCCTGAACCAATCAGTTCATCTACCACATCTTTCTTTCCTTCAGAAGGTTCCTCAGCAGAACCAGTTGGAGAAATATGCATAGAAGGAACTTCAGAAGAAACACCTATATTACTGTCAGAAGAAACAGGTTGTGAGAATCCCTCAACAGGGGTAGAAAAGACTTCAGTAGTAGAATCCAACTTATAACTTCGTCCAGCAATAAACACTTTAGTATCATCTGCTGAAGGTTGAGAACTTAGATGTTCCTTCACCAAAGAGGCTTGACCAGATTCAGTAGTCAGATCCTTCATATTAACATCAGCAGATACCACATCAGCATTTTGTTCCTTAGAAGCTTTAGTGGATTCCTTATGCAGATAATGTCTTTTCCTCTTCTTTGTAAACACAACTGTGTCCCGTTTCTTTGAAGATTCAGCAGCAACAGGAGAAGAACCATCAGTTGTTAGAGCTGCATCAGCCAAGATTCCTAGTGATGCAAGCTGAGTCGCTTCTAGCTCCTCATCAGAAGAAACCAACATTCTCCTTTTGCTCCTTTTTCCAAGTTGTTCCTCCAAGTGCTTAACTTTAGACTGCAACTCCACAATCTGACCACCAAGAGAAGACTTGGTCTCTGTAAGCTCCTTCTTGAGATCAGCCACTTCACTTGCATACCTGTTCACTAAAGCATATATAGTTGTAAGTGTAATAGGATCCTCAGCTCCACCAGCTGATTGCACAGTGGTAATGGGAGCATCATTGGGCCTTTCAGGAGAAATATATACATGCTCAAAATTAGGAAATCCTTCATCAAATTGATTCCTAATAGGACTAGGTGTGGGCTGTCTATCAGTTTCATGCTCAACATCATCAAGAGAAACTCGAGTAGGTGGTGGACTAGGACTAGGTCTAGGTGAAGGTATAGGTGGAGGTTGGTCAGGAGAAACACTATATGCTTCAGCAGTATTAGAAGGGCTCTTGATTCGTTGTGAAGTGAGTGGTGAAAAACACAATATCAACGTATATCAAAATATCCGTAAAATTCGACAAATTAACCCTTTAGGAAAAAGGTCAACGTATCAAATCTTACGGGTGTGATAAAAGTGATACCGGAAAAGTGATTTCCCAGGTCGTGTCCCAACGAGGTGTGAATGGAAGGATTCGTTGAGTTTCGTGATTTGAACTTGAATTGGTTTTAATGATTTGTTTGGTTTGAATTACGTTTCTACAAATTAATTAAAGGGAAAGTAATTAAGGCAAGGAAACCCTAAATAACTAAAAATAAACTATCACTAAGCCTAAGGAATGATAAAACGAAGCTACACTAAGCCCTAGGGTGCTAAAACGTGAAAACGTAAAAACCGGCAAACAACCCGAGCCATAAACGTAAAATTTTTGCAATTTAAGGGCTACGGGTGTGAAATTAATTTTCCTACGTCCTAATTGACTAAAAATAATTTTAGAGAAAGACCGGGTATTTTTTTGACTTTTAAATTATTTATTACGAATTAAAAACGATTTTAAACTAATTAAGTAATTAAAAATACTAAACGTTTTAAGAAAAATCTCAAAAATTCACAAAAACTACTTTAGATATTACTGATTCTAGGAAAAATAAAAAAGGTGGTGGTTGCTATTGAAAATAAGCAAGAAATAAGCTAAAAATAGCTTATGAGCAAAACTGTTTATAAAGGTTAAGAGGATTATTTGTGTAAAACTCAACGAGACAAGTCCCAAGGGCAAGATGGTTGTGTGTTGTTGTGTAGTGGTCGTGTGCTTGAGCTCAGGGACCAGGGTTCGAATCCCCTTGGTACCCTTTTTTGAATACTTATTTTTTTCTTTTTCTTTCTTTTGCTGCTTCAAGCTTCTAACAAAATAAGGAACTTTTGTAAACACTTCTGTTTTGAAAACTCACAATAAGCTGTATAAACAGCTTATATGTACTGATTTGGACAGTAAGCAAATAAAACACAAACACACCACATGGACAGTTGAGCTTAATTAAAGCTCATAAAACAGCTTGGAAACTACTTAAGCAACTTTTGTTAAAACCATACTTTTGAAAACTTTCAATTAAGCTAGAAACAGCTTATGACTGAGATATAACAGAATGCCAAACAAACACCCCTTTTGCACACTGATTGAGTACAAATAAGCACTAAGCAGTTCGACTAGATAAGCAACATGGGTGAACAATTAAGCTAACACAGATGCATCTGAATCTGAAATAAGCTAAAAAAAACAGCACACTACTAATAACAAAGGGGAAATCAGTGGGCCTAATGCTATACTAAGGAAATCTTAAAACTGATACGAACTTGAAATGAGCACTAAAGTATTCTAATGAGCTCTAGTGAAAACTAATTAAGCTAAATCCTAAAGTTCTAGTTCTATTTTATCTAAAAACAACTTTCAATCTCCTAAATAAGCCTCAAAATTCTACTGATGAGCTAATTAAAGAAGGAAAAAGAGTGACCTGGTTTGCTATTTTGCAGGCTACAACAGCCTCAGTAGAAGCTTTTTGAGCTTATCTTTAAGCTTTGAAATAAGCTCTAAGTCCGAGAGCAGCTGCAACAAGTAAAGTCAACATGACAAATATCCAAAAAAACTAAATGGGGGTGAATTGGATCCTGCAGCAGCTCATAAATAAACTGTGAACAGGTCCAGTTTGGACAGTTTATGCTGAGATAGAAAACAGTTAATGGGCCAAGTTAAAGTCTGATTTAAGCTGAGCTAAAGTAAACAAGGATGCAAATGAATTTGACAAAAGCTAAGATGGGCTTGTAAAGAATGAGGAAAACCAGATTTTGTAGGATTTGATCTTCCAAAAAGTTGTGAAATAAGCACATGAACATCAGCAAAACTGATGTCCTATGCAGTTTTAGAGAGACAGAAAAAAAAAGAATTTATTTCAAACCTTTTACAAAACTCATGTAACCATTTCCAAAATGCTTGTGACTAATCTAAAATCACTAAAGTGAGTTTGACTAAGTAAGTCAAACAGGTAAAAAAAAGGGTTCAGACCAGTTTAAACACATAAACAAACACCCCTTTTTGCAAAGACTCAAGCTACCATTTTTTGTGATTGATCTAAAAATCTTTTAACAACCTTTCAGTGAGCTAAGATAAACATTTAACAAAACATGAAACTAAAAAAAAGTACTTTCATTGATTAAAAAGAAATTACAATAAAACTGAGATATAAGAAAACTAAAATTTTTAAAGAAAAACTAGGGGTCTTTTATACATTGGCTACACATCTCTATTTATACTACAATCTTGGTCTTCAATTCCTTTGATGTCTTCACTTGTTTGTGCTTCTTGTGTGAGGCAAAACAGCCAAGAGAGGTCCTTGTGCTTCTTTTCTTGCAATCCAATCCGTCCATTAATTAGGTACCATTTAGAACTCATCTAAGCCATCCATGGGGCTTCTTTTGACTTGGATTGCCATGGTGGCAACCATGGAAAGGAGGGAAAGTAGCTAGTGGGTTTGGGATTTGGGGAATACTGGGTAAAAGGGTTAAGGTGGATTTGGGTTTTGATGTAGCTGGGTAAAAGGGGTCTTTGGAGGTGGAGTGTTTTGGTTTCAGGGAAAAGAGCAGCTAGGGTTCATGGGGAGAGGGAAAAAGAGAGGGAAAAGTATTTAGGGAAGAAAAGGGTTGGGTCGGGTTATTTGTGTTGGGCTTGGGTGGATTGGGTTTAAGCTTATTTTGGGTTTGTAGATAAATGGGACGTAGGATTAGTTATGAAGCCAAATGAAATTTCAAGGGCCAAACGTGTAAAATTTGAAACTCCAGGAACCAAAGCTGTAATTTTCCAAAAATTATTATAAGGGCCATAAATGACAAACTTTATTAACCAAGGACCATAAATAATATTTTCCATTTTTTTTGAAATTCCCGGGGACTTGTTTTGTCATTTTTGAAAGTTGGGGGACTGAAACTGCCAATTATGCAAACTTTGTTCGTTTTTCATTTGTTTTCAATAATTTTGCATCTGAAACATATAAAACACAATTTTGAGATATTTTCAGTATTTTGATGCATTTCTGAGTGTTTTTAAATGTTTTGCAGTTTAGACTTGACCAACAATGATGAGATATTTTCAGTATTCAAGAAGCTTCAGTAAATATCTTTTTACTGTTTCAACTATACGCATTAAATCTTATTAAGTCTTGAAACTGTCTATAAAAGAATCCCAATGCACACTTAACTCTTCATCAAAAACCCCCAAATATAATCATAAACCCTAATTCCATCAATGCTCCAAAATTAGCCACAATCAACCATGAGTACTAAACCAGAGATCATTGATCTCACAACATCATCTTCATCATCATCATCAAGTGATGATTCAAACCCTTGGTCTCATTACTTTCCTCAACCATATCCACGACCAAAGAAATCACCCTTTCTTCCTTCTTCAGAAGATGATAGTGTAGTGAACCCAAGTGAATCTTCTGATGACTCCTATAAGGAGAGAACATTTTACTCCCAACCCACAGCACCTCAGCCTCAACGTAGGCTACGAGCCAGGAATCCGCCACTCCCTAAGGATAGAGAGGTGGTTCTTGGTCTTTCGGCACCAGGTTTTGGTGCATCAACACACATCGTATAGAGGAATTGCTTAAGGATGGTGGAAGGGTTGAATTTTGGTTGAAATACGTAGATGAAGCACAAGGGAAATATTATTTTCTCCATCATCATGCGTGGTCATCGTCATCATCAACGTCTTCATCAATCCATCCTAATACTTTTGATCCTTAGCATCTTGTTAGTGTTGGTTATGCATGTCACAAAAGCATAGCCAGCATTTAGTGTGAAAGATGTTAGCTATCATGCATATCCAACAGCCATTTAGATGTTGGAATAGATGATAAGTACTAGATTAGGATTAGTAGATCATGTAGTTGCATTTGATCATGATTGTACTCTGTAAGCTGTAAGCTGTAAACTGGTTCTCGAATTAATGAATGAACAATTTGCTTCAGTACTTCTCTTGTATGAACATAATAACTTCAGTAAATTGTCTTCAGTGGAAACAAATAGTTTACTTCAGCACTTTGAACTCAGTAGAAACACGCTTCAGTACTTTCTTGACCATATTCCAAATTAACAATCATGGTAAATTCCAACTTGTATAACCAATTCTGCAAAACAGAACAAATACAGAGAAACACACAAACTAACAAAGAAAAACTGTTGATCCCAGTTGAGCAAACGATCTAATATAGAAACTGACTAGTAACAAAAGCTTATCAAGTATTACGCGGAATTTAACACTTGATCTTAAGAAGAAGAACAGTTAACTTTCAACACCTCAATATTATTAATACGAATACTCTTACAGTATTAGGGTTTTGCAACCTTGAAGTGAAAAACGACTTTAGATATAAAATACACGTATATCTAACCTAGCCAAGGACCTCCTTTTATAGGTTAAGGAGTCCTATACAATATACAATACGTAACCTACAAGATAAATATCTTTTCCATATTTATCTGATACAATAAACTAACCGACTCTATAAAACTAGCAGTGCTTACAATACTATCAGCAGTTACTCAATACTACTAGCCGCGGTTATCTTCATCAGTGGTTACTCTTATTCTGTCCGTGGTTATCTTCAAGCTTGTCCGCGGTTCCATCACTTAAAGTAATTCATCATACAAGGAACCTAAAACCCAACAATCCTCCCCTAAACTTGACAAATTCCAACATAATTCTCAAGTTTCTTTTAAGCTCAAAACATCTGATGTGGAGGATGTAGCCAAACACTTACTTTTAAGTATCTTCTCATACTTCTTCAGCAAGTCATAAGCTTGACTATCATAGGACAATAACATCTTGAAACAACCTGACTTCAACATCTGAGTAATTATTGCTGGATGATTATTCAGTTTAGGATACTCACCTTCTACAAGCATATGAATCTGTC